>RQIL01040602.1:0-16675 GCA_003951145.1 Jimgerdemannia lactiflua | reverse complement strand
AAAAAAAAAAAAAAAAATAGGCTTGATATATTGGATCTTGTACTTCTTATAGAGAATTTCATGGAACTCATTGATGAATTCCATTCCTCTATCAGTGGTAACTTGCTTTTGGGTCTTGAATTGATAGATTATTTCTCTGTAAAAGTAATTGGCAATTGACTGTACATTGGCTTTTTTGAGAAACCTAGCCTCTCTCTATTTTGTAAATAGGTCTACAACTATAATTACATATTGGTTGCTTCTCAATGCCAGTGATAGGGGGCCAATTACATCCATTGTAATGTGGGTAAATGGTGTTAGTTTGATGTCTGCTGATCCAGTGGCTTGATCTCATTGGTTTTGCTTCTGTTTCTGGTATTTGTTATAGGTTCTGACAAATTGTCTGATATTTCTTCCATTCCTGGCCACTACATGATTCTTCTTACTTTGTCATATATGTATTTATTTCTTCTATATGATCTTACCCATATACTTTCTCTATTACTTAATTCTTCTGGTGCTTGTAGATGACCAATTGTTGTCCTTTCTTGAGTATTTCTCTATTAGTTTTGAATTGTTTCCATGTCTAATTAATAATTGTTTTTATTTATTCTTCCAGATATAGGGGTATCTTTCACTGTCTCAGATAGTTGATAACTCTATAGTACAGCTCCTTATTCATGGTGATTTTGCATGAGTTGAGTCTTTCAGAGTATCCATGAGAAGGTATTAACATTGGCATTAGTTCTTCCAGGGCAGTGTGTGATTGTGGCATTGTATGCTTGCAGCTTCATAATCAATCAGATATAGATTCTTTTTGGCTCACTAGTAGTGAGCAACCAGGTGAGGGGTCTATCCGGATAGTGAAGTATCTTCCAACTAAAGGGTAGTGGAATTTTTCAGAGGTGCACCAGGAGATGAGAGATATGTATAATGAGGTGATTGAGTCAGGATCTTGACTGGGTGGTCAGAAGCTGGAGTTGGTGGCACTTTTTTACCAGGACAAGAGACAGAGGGAGGACTGGAAGAATTGACGACTGATCATGCTCCTGGACATAGACAGAAAGCTGGTTACAAAGGTGCAGGTGGTGAGACTGCAAGTAGTAGTACAGCAGGTCCTAGGTAAGCAGCAACAAGGCTTTATTGAGAGAAGGTTGATTAGAGATGGCATGGCTTGGATACATGGGGTTATTGAAGGGGTGAGGGCTGCTGGGGTGGATGGCAGGCTGGTTTTTTTGGACCAAGAGAAAGCTTATAACAGGGTATAGCACATTTGGCTGGGGAAAGTACTGGCGAGGATTGGGATACTGGAGGAGCTGGGGAACACAATTGTCCATCTTCTGGAGGGTAGTCAGGCAGCAATCATAGTGAATGGATACAGGGGAGCAGCCTTTTCCCTTGGGCAGGGGGTTTCCCAGGGAGACCCCCTGTCACCCATTCTGTATGCTCTGTCCTTGGAGCCATTGCTGGACAGAATCAGGAGGAGAGTCAAAGGGCTGACTGTGCTGGGTGTGAATTGGAAAATGGAGGCCTTTGCAGATAATATGGTGGTGGGCCTGAGTACCATTGCAGATGTTGCAGAGCTTAAGGAGGCTGTAGGATGGTATGAACAGTGCTCTGGACAGAAACAAGTGTGAAACAATGGTGATGGGGAATAGATTGGTTGGAGGAGACATCATTGGAAAAATCATCCCTCCTGGGGAGGCAGTGTGGTACCTGGGGATCTTTCTCTTGGTGTATGGGTTGGTCCTGCCAAAGGCTTGATGAGAGGCTAAGGTGGGGGTGTGGAGAGATATGCTGAGGAGCTGGGGAGGGCAACATATCTCTCTGGCTAGTAGGGTGACTATTTTGAATATTTACTAGATGCCAAAGCTGTGGTATTTGGCATACCATTTGGACTTTCTGGCATGGGTGGTCAAGTGGCTGCTGAAGCCGGCAAGAGAGGGGATTTGGGCAAGCCACCAAAGTCATATTAAGTGGGAGATCTTGGTGACACCAGTGGAGAGCCACCAGTGTTGAGAGGTCTCCCACTGACCCCCGGGGGGCAAACCTCACCTCCCACAACTTCTGCATAAGCGGGACCCACCCACCCCCTTTCAGCATCACTGCCCTCTTCAGCCACCAAGCCCGCAAGCAGTGCAACCTCTTCGGGAAGTCCACCAGCCCCAGTCCTCCCCTTTCCACTGGCATTGCCAAGACTTCCCACTTAATCTGACTCTGGTGGCCAGCCCAGATCCAATCCCTTGCCAGTTTCAGCAGCCTCTTGACCACCCACGCCGGAAAGTCCAGATGGTATACCACATACCACAGCTTCGGCATCTAGTACACATTCAGGATGGTCACCCTTCCAGCCAAGGAGATGTGTGGCCCTCCCCAGCTCCTAAGTGTATCACCCCATGCCCTCACCTTAGCCTCCCACCAGGCCTTTGGCAGGACCAACCCATACACTGAAAGGAAGATTCCCAGGTACCGCACAGCCTCCCCATGGGGTACAATTGTTCCTATAATGTCCCCACCCACCAGCCCATTGCCCAAGACCATCGTCTCACACTTGTGCCAGTTCAGCTTCTGCCCAGAACATTGATCATACCATCCCACTGCCTCTTTAAGCTCCATGACATCCACTACTGTACCCAGGCCTACCACCATATCATCAGCGAACGCTCCCACTTTCCAATTCACTTCAAGGATTGTCAGCCCCTCAACCCTCCCCCGGACTCTATCCAGCAGCGGCTCCAGAGACAGAGCATACAGAATAGGCGACAGAGGGTCTCCCTGTGGGACCCCCCTCCCCAGGGGAAAAGCAGTACCCCTGTGCCCATTCACCATAATTGCGGCCTGGCTCTCCTCCAGAAGGCGGACAATGGCATCCCAATCCTCCCCAGCACCTTCCTCAGCCAGACCTGCTGCACCCTATCGTAAGCCTTCTCCTGGTCTAAGAATACCAGCCTGCCATCCACCCCTGCTGCCCTAGCTCCTTCAATAACTCTGTGCACCCACGCTGTTCCATCTCTAATCAGCCGGCCTCCTACAAATCCTCACTATTCCTCCCCCAGTACCTGTTGTGCAACCACCTGCAGCCTTGCCACCAGTATCTTCATGACTAGCTTCCTGTCCATATCCAGGAGTAAGATCGGCCGCCAATTCTTCCAGTCTTCCCTCTGTCCCTTATCTTTATACAAAAGTGCCACCAGCCCCAGCCTCTGACTCCCCAGCCAATGCCCAGACTCAATCACCTCATTGCACATATCTCTCATCTCCTGACGCACCTCCTCCACCCTCACCATCCTCTTCCAGAAGTCCCAAGGCAGCCCATCCTCTCCAGGGGCAGTCCCCGACTTAGTGGCTGCCAGGACCTGCAAAATTTCCTCCTCTCTCACTGGCCTCACCAGGTCCACCAGTCCCTCTACCCCTTGGGGGCACCAGTCTTCCAAGCATTTTGCTATGGCCTCACCATCCACTCCACCCTCCTCCTTACTCCACAATGTTCCCCAACGATCCTTCAGCTCCCCTAGGATCCCCTGTACCCCTGTCACCAAGCTTCCATCCCTTCCAATGATCCCCTCCCACCTCTTCTTCACTCTTCTAGCCCTCAGCAGCCTAGAGAGGTACTTGGACAGCCTCTCTCCCTCCTCCAGCCCCTGCCACCTAAGTCTTGCCACCATGCCCTGCACACGACTCTCTTCCTCCATCCTCCAGGCCTCCTTTAGTTCCTGAATCTCCAGCTTCACCCTCACCTCCCACCAGTTCTCCTCATCCTCATCCTCACTGCCCCTCTGTTTCCTCAGTTCTGACCACTGCCACAGCAGGTGCTCCATTCGCCGGGAAGCCCACCTCTCCTTTCGTTGCCGAAGCCTTCCTCCTTGCCAACCAGCCTCACCCCAGTACACTCTCGCAGTCTCTTTTAGCTTCACCCACCGGCTCCCCACTGGGACCCCCTCCTCCCTCCAGCCCAATATACTTGCTATCATCTCCCCTTCCCATCTCTCCCATAGAGCCTTATCCTCCAGGAGGGTACAATTGAGCCGCCAATGTCCAGGCCCCTCCCCACTTACCCCAAAATTCCCCTGCCCTAGGACTCCCCAATGATCTGACCAGGGGCACCAAGTCACACCAAGTTCCCGCCAGACATCCTCCCCCCAGCAGTCTGCTGAGAGCACCCAGTCAATTCTTGTTCCCAGTCCATCCACTCAATGTGTAAAGATCTTCTCCTCACCCCACTTGACCCTCCCTGCATCACTGAGGGCACTCAACTGTTCAATCTCCTCCCACCTGCCCAGTCCACCACTTCGCCCCACAACTCCAGTACCTCCATCTGAGCGATCCAGAGTAGCATCCTGCACCATGTTGAAATCTCCTCCCAGCACATCCACTCTAGCTTCCATGAGCAACCCCTCCTCTAGTAGCCCTTCCAACCAATCCATTCGTTCTCTCTGGACAGCTGGACAGTAACAAGATCCAACCACAATTGGGCCCCACCCTGGCCTCCTCCACATTCCCCATACTAGACGATTTCATCCCCCAATGTCCACCAGCTCCCATCTGCCCCTGTGCACCAGAATTCTGACGCTCTCCCACCATTCCACCACCCCTCCCCATTCCCTAGTCCAATTTATCCTATCCTCCTCCCCTTCACACTGCACATCGTGAAGCAGAAACAAATCCACCTCCAAGCCACATAGCCATTCAAAAATGTTCCGACGATGCCTCGCCCCCCTCAGCCCATTGACATTTAGAGATATAATGTTAGTTGTACTATTCATAGGAAAATATTTGTTGAGAGTAGTATTGCCATCACCTCCTCTCTAGACCTCCAGCTCGATGTCCATCCTAGTCAGATCCAAGAGGCGCTCAGTCTCCACCTCCTCCTCCTCAGTCTCCCTCCTCACTAATGCATCAGCGACCTCCCGAGCATCCTCATTATCCTTCTCCTCCGCTTCCAGCCTGTAATCTTCACAGACTGCCCTCCACAACACAGCGCCATCTTTTGCCACCCAGCAGTCCTCCACCACATGTCCAGCCTTCTCCCTCAGCTCTGCCTCTCTCTTCGCATCCACCTCATATCCTTCCTCCACCATCAGAATCGCTATCACCTCTGTTAGCAGTTTCTCCACCACTCCTTCTCCCATCAAGATACTCTGCCACTCTGCCCCCCCCATGACGCGGAAATCTACCTCTGCAAACTCATCAGCCACCAGATCGTTGAGAGTGGCTAGCAGCCATCCTGCACCCCCAATCCAACCAGCACCTGGGGTCATGGGCCTCCTGCCCCTCCCAAGTCCACCTTCTCCCCCAGCATTGCCAATCCCAATACTGCCAGAATACTCATCCTCCACCCCGACCACCAGTCCTCCTTGTGCCACATCTGGGACCCCAAAGCTCACTCGCTGTGCCCCCCTCATCGCCACATCTCCCCTCTCACTCTCCTGCTCCAACATGCTACTCACAGTCTCCCCTGTCCCAGCCCCCACCTTCTCCTCCTCATCCAGATCCACGAAGAACTCCGGCTCATCCTTGCCAATCACCTTCTTCTGCCTGGGGGTATGTTGCGAGTCCCCAAGGCCACCTGTGTACTCCGGCGGAGGCACCATCCCAGCGCTCGACTTTCCCCCAAGATTTGCCATTAGATTTTTCTGCAACTTCCTCCCCAGCTCCCTCTCCCAGGCTTTTTTATCCACTTGCACCCTCCTGCCATTAATCTCCTCCACCACGGTCTCCTCCTCAAAGGCCACCCAGGCCTTCGCCCTCTGCTCCACAGCCCCTTCCATCTCCCATAGCGCCATAAGCAGATCCTCCTCCTCCTCCTCAGTCCCCCTCACTCTTGACACCTTGCACTCCACTGGGCTCCACTTCAGCACTCTCGGCCAGTCACTTGCCTTTCCTGTTGCTTCCTTCCCAGCCACCCTTAATCTCACCTCCACATCTCCTGTTCTGAATGATGTCCCTTCCCACATCTGAAATCCAATATCCACCACATCCCCATACTCCTTCATCACCTCATTAACCCTGCCCCTCGTCTCCTCTACCAACACCATAGGGACTCCCTTGACCACCAGGTGGACCACCCTCGGGTCCCAGTGCAGACACCTTGACATTGGCACCACCACCTCACCAACAGTGACCCCTTTTGACATAGCTGCCACCAAGTGCTTCTTCTTCACAAATCCAATTTCGACTCCCTCCAGCCCTTTCAGGAACTTCACTGATGCCACTTCTGCCAGTTGCTTCCCCAGTAGCCCTAGAATCATCTTAGCCATCACCGCCAAACTCTGGAAAATCAGCGTGACTGCGAATTCCGAGATCGACTTCTTGAGTAACGGTACCACTACTAGGCCCATTACACCATCCAACAGATCATCTCCGTGCACCGGCCCCGATCCTTCCTGGCCCCTCCTTCCACCATCAGCAGTCACATCTGGATTTTTTCCAGATTGGCCATCACTCTACCATCAGTAGTCCTATCCTCCACACCAGTCACACTCACCCCAGCCCCCCTCCTCTCCCCTCCAGAGTGCGCTCCTCCAGAACTTCCAGACTTCCCCTTCCCCTTCCCCATTATCCTCCACCCCTCAGCCCCTTCAGCTCCTCCCCCATTCTTGACCGCCACCACAAAGCTCGCTACTCCTCCACTCCCAGCTTTCCTGCTCGACTCCTGCCCTCCTCCTACTCCTCCACCCATTGACAGTCCAAAAAACCCTGGCCCCAGCCCTATCCCTCCCTTGCCATACTGCCATTTGAAGGCTGGCCCATCCCCTACACCAGTATGCTTGTCCATGCCTTGCTTGGTCACCATCGCCTTAAGAGGTTTCTCAATAAAATGATGAAAAGTGTGTCAAAAGTGTGTGTGGGAATTTGTGTAATGTGAATGTTACCAGAGAGAGATGGTATATTGGCTTCACCTCACCATATTCTCTCTCCTTATCATTAACCTAATCTCCTCAATACTACCTACTAGTGACTTACTAGCCTCACCCAGATAGCAAGTACTGACCCCAAGATGAGCCACTCATTACTGACTCCTCCTAACATCTGCCTTTTCAATACCCCCCAGCAACTATTTCCATAGCCACTATTAAGTCCACTCAGTCATCTCCCTATCTCCTTCCAGAAGCTGTCTAAAACCTCACACTCTCCAAGCCAGTATTCTGGAGTCTATACAACCCCCTACTTCTATCTAACTCTCATATACTCCTCATACTCAAAAATATCCCCAGATACTAAATTTCCCAACTGGAAGTTCAACATAACATTCTACTGTAAAATATATCCCCAATTTACCCAGAACTTAGGGGGTATCTACTTTTTCATCTTCATCTCTCATATCTATAATCTTCTCTAGTCCCACTCTTTACTGATTCCTACTTTCTATCATCTCTTAGACAAAAGGTCCTGCCACCTTCTTCTACAACCACTCACACTATACAAACTTATCACATATTTTTGAATGATTTATTGAAAAAGCAACTATTAAAATAGCAGTGATTCAACCTCCTGGTTGGTGTACTGGATCTGGAACTGGTGTGGCATTCAGGTGGCAGCAAGGAAAAGAATGGTATGGGCTAGGGATGGGGTCTTTGGGAAGGTGGCTGGTGGGAGTGGAGGGGGGGGAGAATTTGGAGCTGAAGGAGAGGAGAGCAGTGAGGGTCCAGTGAGTTTCACAGTAGTAGTGAAGAATGGGGCCAGAGGTGGGGTCAGAGATAGATGGCAATAAGTTGGAGAAGCAAGGGAGAAACCCAGTGGCAGTGATGGGGCTAGGCCAGGTGTAGGGGTGCCAGAGATCAGTAGAGGTGGAGCTAGCAGAGGAATTATGACTGCTTTTAATAGTGGGACTAGAAAATAGGGAAAAAAAGGAGATATGACTGCTAATCAAACCAAGAAAGTGGCTGAGGGTTCGAGGTTAATGTACAAGGGGGACCTGGCTGATGGTATAATAGAGCTGGTGGTGGCACTGTTACTCAAGACATCTAGTTCAGAATTTACCATCACACTGAGCTTCTGAGGGCTGGCAGTGACAGCTAGAACAGTATTAGTACTCATGAGTAAGCAGCTGAGTAATGTAGTATTGGTGAAGTTTTTGAAGGGTCTGGAGAGAGTCAAAGTTGGGTTTATCATAGAGGAGTATATGATGGCAGTGGTGGCCAAGAGAATGTGGGTGGGGGAGATCATGGTTCTGATTGCACGATGTCTTTATTGGGACTCTCAGATTGTATGTACACCCAGTAGTCAAGGGAGTCCCCATGGTTTTGATGGAGGATATGAAGTACAGGATAGGAATAGAGATGAGGGAGATTGGCAAAGTCATTGATATTATTTCCAGCTATGGAAGGGGACTTCCTTCAGGACTGGAGATGTGGAAGTGTAATTGTGAGTGGCAGGGAAGGAGGTGATGGGAAAAGGAAGTGTCTGGCCTAGGATGATGAAGTGGGAGCCTTTTGAGTACAAGGATTCTAGGGTCAAGGGTACAAAAAAGAAGAAGAAAGACCTGCTAACAGCACTCTAGGAATTGGATGGGGCAGTTAAGTAAGGAAGAGAGCATGGCAAGTATTTGAAAAGGCTATGATGATGGTTAAGGTTAATGGGAAGAAAATCTGGGTAGATAAGGATATCTGGGAAAGGACTCAGAGAAGGAAGTGACAACAGAAACTCATTGCAGAGCTCCCAATAGGTGACATGAGTGGGAGGCCTGGAAGTAGGATGGCAGTGAAGAATGGACAGAAGGGGCTAGGGAGCTTGCAGCTTTCTGATTATACTCTCCAGATGAGGTGGCCAGTGGAGATAGAGGAGCCTTTCTTTGAAGACTGGGTGCTAGAGAGTAAGGCTAGTAAGGACAAAAAAGTTAAGTTACCAAAAGACACCACTGAAGCCACTGGAGCTGAAGTGGAGGATATTATGATAAAGGGTGCAAAGAATGTATGATTTGGAGTCCTGGATGTTGCCTGGGGGAGACAAGTAGTTAGAGTAACTGGAGAGGATCTGGTGGATACATCTGATTAGGAGTGGGATGAGTCAATCAGTACTGGTTGAGTGGTGAGCAAGAGGGAGGAATAAGGTCAGCAACTCCTAGAGGAAAGTGCATGAGAGAGGGGCCTTGGATGTACAGAATAGTAATGGAATTGGCAGATGAGGATTTGGGGGAGATGGACTTCTGGCTGATAAGTGAGAAGGCCTGGAGTAATATCTTGTATGGAGTTAAAGTTGTGGGGAAGCTAATGGTGGAATACTTGACAATACTGCTGAAGGGTAAAGGGTATGAGGTGAATACTATCTGGCAGGCAGAGTTGAAGAAGATGGTGAGGAGGATGGTAGTCATCAGATAGAATACCTGGAACAGAGCAGAGTTATGAGAGGCTGCTTGCAAGGACTACTATGCAATGATGAAAGAGACGGATACAGTGGCAGTGCAAGAGATCTTAGTAGAATTGAAGAATAGGGAGAGATCTGAGCTAGAGGCTGAGAGGGAGTTGGTCTTGTCAAGGATAGACCAGGATCTGGATATTTAGAGTGGAACCTCAACCCAAACATTATTCAATATGATCAGTACAACTAATGTTTTTTCACTTAATGTCAATGGGCTAAGGGGATCAGAGAGGCATCAAAACATTTTTGTATAGCTTAAGGACTTAGAAGTGAATGTTTTTCTACTTCAGAATATACAATATGAAGATGAGAAAGACAAGTTGAACTGGTTGAGAGAGTGGGGTGGGGTAGTGGAATGGCAAGGAAAGGTAGGAATTCTGATAAGAAAGGGCAAAGAAGAATGAGAGACATTGGGGGTTGGAGAGATTGCCTAATATAGGTGATATGGATGAGGCCAGGGGGGGCCAGTAGTGGTGTGATCTTGCTATTGTCTGGCAGAAAGAGGATTGTGAGTAGCTTAGATAGAGGGGCTGTTGGACAGTGGAACTTTGGTGGAGATTGGAGTTGATATACTTGGAGGGGACTTCAATATAGTTAGGGATACTGCTGTGAATTGCTCTGATGATGGGTCAGTTGGGGTGGGTAGAAGCAGGGGGCTGGACAGATGAGAGGAAATAGAGAGATTGAGTGTCTTAGGGGATGCAGAGCACCAGAAGTGAGAGAACTGTGCCATCAGACAGTGGCACAACAAGTTCTGGGGGAAGAACAGTATGGTTTTATTGGCAGAAGGTTGATCAGAGATGGTACAGCTTAGATACATAGTATCATTGAGGAGGTGAGGACTGCAGGAGTGGATGGAAGGCTGGTCTTCTTGGATCAAGAGAAGGCCTATGATAGGGTGTGCTGAGTGTGGTTAGGGAAGGTCTTGGTAAGAATTGGAATCCCAGGGAGACTGGGTCAGGCCATAGTTCAGCTGCTGGAGGGGAGCAAGGTGGCCACAATGATGAATGGCTATTAATGAGTTTCATTTTCACTAGAGAGAGGAGTGCTACAAGGGGACCCTCTGTCCCCAATTCTGTATTCTCTGTCACTGGAACCACTTCTGGATAGGATTAGGCAGTGGATTGGGGGGTTGACTATATTAGGGATGAACTGGAAGATGACTATCTTTGCAGATGACATAGTGGTTAATCTGAGCTATGCTCAAGATGTAGGGGAGCTCAAAGAGGTGGTAGGCTAGTATGAAAGATGCTCAGATCAGAAACTGAACTGGCACAAGTACAAGACAATAGTGCTGGGGAATGGAATTATTGATGGCAATATCATTGGATCTGTGGTGTAAGCAGGGAAGGCAGTCTGATACTTTGGTATCTTCCTCTCCATATATGGTTTGGTGCTGCCAAGGATCTGGTGGGAGGGAAAAGTGCAAGCATGAGGGGACTTACTAAAAAGCTGAGGGGGGGTACTACATCTCTCTGGCAGCATCACCTTCTTCCACTACTACTCACGTTACATAATTCTTTTGCACAAACTTTGAGTGGTTTATTGAAGAAAACGACTATCAATATGGCAGCAATTCAACCTCCTGGTTGGCATACTGGGTCTGACACTGGTGTGGCATTCAGGTGGCAGCAAGGAAAAGAAGGGTATGGGCTTGGGATGGGATCTTTTGGGAAGGTAACTGGTGGGAGGGGAGCTGATGGCAGGTGAGGAGAGGAAGGAGAGGGGAGTGGCAAGGGACTGGTGAGCTTCATGGCAGCAGTGAGGAGTGGAGCAGGAGGAGATGGAGATGGATGGCAGAAGGTTGGAGGACCAAAGGGGAAGCTGAGTGGGAGTGAAGGAGCTGGGCCAGGCATAGGGGTGAAGAGAGGGGCTGGGGGGAGTGGCATGACTGCTGATAACAGCAGGACTGGCAATCTGGAAAAAAAAGGAGATGTGACTGCTGATTGAACCAAGGGAGCGGCTGAGGGATCATCAGTGACACACAAGGGGGACCTGGCTGATGGTGTAATGGGTCTGGTGGTGGCACCGTTGCTCAAGAAGTCTATCTCGGAATTCGTAGTCATGATGAGCTTCCTGGGGCTAGTGGTATCAGCCAGAGCAGTTCTGGTGCTCCTGGGCAAGCAGCTGAAGGATGTGGCTCCCGTGAAGTTTTTAAAGGGCTTGGAAGGAGTGGAAGTTGGATTTATTAAGGAGGAACAAGTAGTGGCAGCGGTGGCTCAGGGGATGAGAATTGGTGAAGTCGTGATTCCGATGATGAGGTGCCTGCATTGGTATCCGAGAGTGGTGCATCTGGTGGTCAAGGGAGTCCCAACAGTGTCAATGGAGGAGACGAAAGAGAGAGTTGGAAGGGAGATGCGAGATTATGGCAAACTGGTGGATATTGGATTTCAGATGTTGGAAGAGACAACATTCCATACTGGAGATGTGGACGTGTGGCTGAGATTTGCTGGAAAGGAGGCGACAGGAAAGGGAGTGATTGGCCCAGAGTGCTGAAGTGAGAACCCTTTGAGTGCAAGGTATCTAGGGTTAAGGGCTCAGAGGAGGAGGAGGAGAACCTGCTGATGGTGCTTTGGGAGTTGGAAGGAGTGGTGGCGCAGAGGGAGAAAGCTTGGCAAGCCTTTGAGAAGGCTACGATAATGGTGGATATTAATGGGAAGGCGATTTGAGTTGATAAACTGATATGGGAAAGGGCTCAGGGAAGGAAGCAGCAATAGGAACTCCTCGCGAGGATGGGGGCAGGTGGAAAAAAAGAAGGAAAAGGGACGAACATAGGGGAGATGGGGGGCAGAAGGGGCCTGAGGGGTCCATGTCCTCTGAACATGCACCCCAGAAGAGGAGGGTGAACACCAAAGAGGAGATCTTCTTTGATGACTAGAGGCAGGAGAGCGGAGCTGACAGAAACAAGGAGAATGAGAGACTGGCAGGGGCCACTGGAGGTGAGGAGAATGAGGTGGAGGATGTAGTGATGAAGAGAGCAAAGAATGTCCGATTTGGCATCCCAGAACCGGCTCAGGGGGGCCAAGTGGTAGGGGTGTCTGGTGAAAGTCTGGTTGATGCATCCAATGAGGAGTGGGACGAAGAGTTCAGATGGTAGGGAAGAGGGCAATGACTCCAGGGGGAGAGCGTGTGGGGGAGGGGCCCTGGTTGCGCAGGCTGATGACAGAGTTGGTGGATGGAGAGCTGGGGGATATTGACTTCCGACTGCTGAGTGAGAAGGATTGGTCAGACATTTTGTATGGAGTAGGCATGGTGGGAAAGTTGACAACGATGCACTTGGCAGTATTGTTAGAGGGTGAGGGTTATGAGGTGGATCCCGTCAGAGAGGCGGCAATGAAAGTAGAGGCATGGTGGATGATTGTTGAGGGGTGGAATGCTTGGAATAGATCAGGAATGTGGGAGGAGGCGTGTGTGGATTATCGTTCAATGATGGAGGAGAAGGATACAGAGGATGTTCAGGAGATTCTGGGGGCATTGGAGGCTAAGGAGAGGTTGGAGCTGGAAGCTGAGAGGGACCTGGATTTGTCTCGGATAGATCAGGATATGGAGATCTAGGGTGGGTCTGCATCACATATATTTCAAAAATGAACAGTACAACCAACATTCTTTCACTAAATGTCAATGGGCTGAGGGGTTCAGGAAGATGCTGAAATATTTTTGCTTAGCTTAAGGATTCAGGAGTGGATGCCTTTTTACTACAGGACGTGAGATGTGAGGAGGAGGTGGACAAGCTTAATTGGTCAAAGGAATGGGGAGGTGCAGTGGAGTAGAGAGGAAAGGTGGGGATTCTGATAAGGAAAGGCAAAGGGGAACTGCAGGACATTGGCAGGTGGAGTGATTGTTTACTATGGAGGACATGGATGAGACCAGGGTGGGAGCCAGTGGTGGTGGGCTCTTGTTACTGTCCAGCTGAAAGAGGAGTGCAAATAACTTGGATAGAAGGTTTGCTAGACAATGCATCATTGGTGGAGGCTGGAATCGATATTCTGGGTGGAGACTTCAACATAGTTAGAGATGCCACAGTGGACTGCTCTGATGGTGGACTGGATGGGATGGGTAGAAGAGGGGGGCTGGATAGATGGGAGGAGCTAGAAAGATTGAGTGCTCTGGGAGATATAGGGCACCAGAAGTGGGGGAATCAGGCAGTCTGTACTCACTGGGTACATGGACTTGGAACATGGATTGATTGGATCCTCACAGCTAAGGGTTGGGGAATGGACATCTGGAAGGAATTGGAGGTTGTGTGGTGCCCCTGGTCAGACCACTGGGGGGTGGTAGAGCAGGGGACATTTGGGGGAAGTGGGGATGGGCCTGGACATTGGCAACTCAATTGTGGATTGTTGAAAGACAAGGTGATGTGGGAACATTGAGAGGTGGAGGTAACAAAGAGTGTAACGAATTGGAGGAAGGAGGGTATAGTGGTAGGGGATCGGTGGCTGAAGCTGAAAGTTGCCATGCAAGTATTCTGGGGAGAGGTGGGGAGAGCAAAGGGAAGACTTCGGAGGAAGCAGATGAGGGAAGTCTTGAGATGATTGGAAGGGCTCCTGTTAGTGTCTGCTGGTAGGCAGGAGGGAGATGAGGAGGAGGAAGAGTGGAGAATAGCAAGGGTGAGGATGGAAATAGATGAGTTGAAGGTGGCCTTGAGAGAGAAAGAGGAGAGACAGGTGCAAGGAATGATTGCGAGATTGAGGTGGCAGGGGATGGAGGAAGGAGAATGGCCCACAAAGTACCTCACAAGGCTTCTGAGAGCACGCAAGGTGAGGCAGAGGTGGGAAGGGATTGTAGGAGAAGACGGCGAAATGGTGACAGGGGTGCAGGGTATTCTGGGCTCACTTCAGAAGAGATGGGGCACCCTGTGGAGGGAGGAGGAGGGAGGAGAGGATGGACAGACTATAGAAGGGTTCTTGGAGGAGTGGACACCACTGGCAGTTGAGGGGCTAGGGGATCTGACACACCCTATTCAGGAGGATGAAATTCTGAAAGTACTTTCAACTACAAAGAATGGGACAGCACCAGGGGAGGATGGGCTGCCCTGGGACTTTTGGAAGAAAATGGTGGGCATTGATGAAATGCTTGGGGAGATGAAGGAGATGTGTGAGGCAGTATTGGATTCCGGACATTGGTTAGGGGGTCAGGAGCTGGGGTTAGTAGCCCTCCTCTATAAGAATAAGGGGCGGCAAGAGGATTGGAAGAACTGGTGCCCCATTATGCTACTGGATATGGATAGGAAGTTGATAGCGAAGATACTGGTGGTGCACCTACAGGCAGTTGCACAGCAAGTCCTGGGGGAGGAACAGCGGGGCTTTGTTAGTGGGAGACTAATCAGAGATGGCAGAGCATGGGTGCATGGTATCATTGAGGGGGCAAGAGCTGCTGGGGTGGATGGTAGGTTGGTCTTTTTGGATCAAGAGAAAGCTTATGATAGGGTATGCTGGGTGTGGTTGGAGAAGGTCTTGGTGAGGATTGGAATCCCAAGAAGATTAGGAAGAGCAATTATTCAGATGCTGGAGGGGAGCAAGGCGGCCATTATGGTGAATGGACACCAAGGAGTGCCATTCCCATTGGAGAGAGGAGTGCCACAAGGAGATCCCCTGTCCCCTATTCTGTATGCACTATCATTGGAACCACTTCTGGACAGGATTATGATCCAGATTGGAGGGCTGTTAGTATTAGGGGTGACTTGGAAGGTGGGGGCCTTTGCAGATAACATGGTGGTTGGATTGGGCTCTGTGCAGGATATAGGGGAGCTTAAAGAGACTGTGGATTGGTATGAGAGGTGCTCAGGCCAGAAGCTGACCTGGCACAAGTGCGAGACAATGGTACTTGGGAATGGCATAGTTGGTGGTGACATTATTTGAACAGTGGTGCCAGCAGGAGAGGCAGTCAGATACTTGGGCATCTTCTTCTCAGTGTATGGGTTAGTGCTGCCAAAAGCCTGGTGGGAGGGGAAGGTGCAAGCTTGGGGGAATGCACTAAAAGGCTGGGGAGGGTGCCATATCTCCCTGGCAGGGCAGGTGATGATTCTGAATGTCTATTGGTTTCCAAAGCTATGGTACCTGGCCTACCATCTAGACTTTCCAGCATGAGTGGTCAAGTAGCTACTTAAGCTGGCCAAGGACTGGATTTGGGCTGGGAGGCAAAGTCAGATTAGCTGGGAGACTCTTGCCCAGCCTGTTGAGCGAGGTGGCCTTGGGCTGGTGGATTTTCCCAAGAAGCTTCATTGTCTATAAGTGTGGTGGCTCCAGAGGGCAGCAGGACTGCAAGGGGGAGGGTGGGTCACCCTGATGCAAAAGGTGAGGGAAGCGCGATATGCTCCCAGAGGCTCATCTGGAGACCTATTGGAGGTAGTTAAATATGGGGGTAGCAGGAGACTTAGGTACTGAGGGTTCTGGTGGGGAGTGATTGAAGGAGGACATCAAATTGGACTACAGTGGGAGGGGAATGTGGCAGATGAATGCTGGGGCCCGGGGATGTGGCAGTGGCACAAGCTGCTGCTGGGAGGGTCACCCATAATCGACTTTCATCTTGGAGATGGCATGGAGAGCCAACAGAGCTTTGGTCTAGACCTCTGGCCAGTAGGGTGGCAGAGTGTCGGGATTGGCAAGGAGTGGGACTGGTCAGGCTTATAGACCTGGGGGGCAGAGGTAAAGAAGTGGGTCTCCCTGAAGTTCTGGGTAGTATGGTGGAGGGTGATGAGTCTCAATGTCATGCTGAACTATAGGACTGGACATTTAGTGGTGGGAGGGGACTTTGAGTGTGAGGAGTGTATAGGGGTGAGGCAGGCTGGAGGAGTGGTGCAGACTCCGGAACATTGGCTAGAGGAGTGCGAGGTATTGGAGGACTTTTGGAGAGAGGTGGGGCAGCAACTAGGCAGTGTAAATCAAGGGCGGGAGCAGGGGAGATGGGATGTACTTCAGGCAAGGATGCTCAGGGGGGGGTAGGAAATGAGTGGCTCATGCTGGGGTGGATAGTGGCAGTGTGGGTGGGAATGGCAGGTCACTGGTTGGCAGTTTTTGAGGAAGGGAGGAAGTTGACTCAGGGAGATAAGATAGCAAGGTAGTGGTGGTTGATAAAAGATATTCTGATGGGCTGGCAGAGGGGTTGGGGCACAGGAGAGAGGGGCTGTTGGAAGCTAGTGGAGATCATTTATAGCAAGAGTGAGGGTCAAGTGCAGGTGATAGACAATGAGATAGTATTTGCGAGGGTGGGGGTAGGTAGGAGGCCTAGTGAAGGAGTGGGGTAGAAGGGTGAGAGATGGGGATACTAGTGTGGTATGAGTTCATATGTATTGTATAGATAGGTGTCAGGTAATAAATGAGGCTACGGCTGATAGAGATAA
>RQIL01040591.1:0-16678 GCA_003951145.1 Jimgerdemannia lactiflua | reverse complement strand
TATCTTTCTTAGATCAGCAAGAATTCTCAGCATACTGAAGAGGTAAGAGCATAGCATTGTGATGTTTTCAGAGATATAATTTAAGATTATTGATATTGCTATCCTTTGATATACATATATATATATATATTTCTTCTATAGGCCACAGCTCTATTTATTAACTACCTATGATATCAAAAGTATTCTTATACCACACCAGTAGCCTCCTCTCACCCCTTCTCTATCTCACCCCCTCTATTACCTGCCCCCCTATCTCTATCCTTACAAATACAATCTCTCCTCCCACTACATATACCCTTCCCTTACTATTGGTACATATGGTCTCCACTAATTTCCAACAGTGACCCCCCTATAGGCCCCACCCTTTTTGCCACCCTGACAGCAGGTCAACTAGTAACCCCTCCTACCTTGCCTCCTTCTCCTCCTTTAACATCAGTCTGCCCTCCTCAAACACTGCCTATCAGTAACCTGCAAGCCCAATCTATATTGCCAACACTCACCCTAATATGAACCATTCATTGCTAATACCTCCCAGCATTCTTTTCTTTAACATCTCCTAGTGACTAATCTCCCAACTTCTATAACACTCACCCAATCTACCTCTCACTACCTCCCAGAACTCATCCAGTACCTTGCACTCTCCTAGCCAATGTTCTGGGGTCTGCACCACTCCCCCCTCCTGCCCTACTCCTTGATATTCTTCACACTCAAAGGCCCCTCTCAGGACCAGATGACCAGACCTAAAGTTCAATATCATATTTCACCTTAGCACCCTCCACCACACTACTCAAAACTTGGAGAGTAGCTACTTCTTCATCTCCAGACCCCAGGTCCACAGTCCTCTCCAGTCTCACTCCTCTCTGATCCCCACTCACTGCCATCTCTCTGGCCAAAGGTCCTGTCCTCTACCACTCTGACTTTTCACCCCATCTCCCAAATCAAAGTTCAATACTGACACTCCACCCAGCAGTAGTCTATGCCACTGCCAACTCCCTTTCCCCTACTGCTTCATCACAGCATGGCCCTCCCACCTAATACCAATTCTATGTACTCTCTCAGCCACCCTCCACCAGAACTATCTATACCAGAGCCTTCTACTTCCTCCCCCTTCCACCAATGCCAAAAGGTCTCCAGAAGACCCCCAGGGAGCATACCTCGCCTCTTACACCTTTTGTATCAGTGGGACCATCCACCCCCTTTCAGCATTACCACTCTCTTCAATCACCAGGTATGAAGGCAGTACAGATGCTTTAGGAAATCTACCAGGCCCAGACCCCCCCTCTCCACTGGTGTCACCAAGACCTCCCACTTAATCTGACTTCGGCAGCCTGCCCAAATCCACTCTCTTGTCAACTTCAGCAGCCTCTTGACCACTTATACTGGAAAGTCCAAATGGTATGCCAAATACTACAGCTTCTGTATTCAGTAAATATTCAGAATAGTCACCCTACTAGCCAGAGAGATATATTGCTCTCTCCAGCTCCTCAGCATATCTCCCCACACTCCCACCTTAGCCTCCCACCAAGCCTTGGGCAGGACTGACCCATACACTGAGAGAAAGATCCCCAGATACTGCACTGCCTCCCCAGAGGGGACAATTGTCTCAATAATGTCCCCTCCAACTAATCCATTCCCCAACACTATTGTTTCACACTTATGTCAATTCAGCTTCTGTCCAGAGCACTATTCATATCATCCTACAGCCTTCTTAAGTTCTGCTACATCTGTAATGGTACCCAGACCTACTATCATATCATCTGCAAAGGCCCCCACTTTCCAATTTATGCTCAGCACAGTTAGCCCTTTGACTCTCCTCCTGATTCTATCCAGCAATGGCTCTAAGGACAGAGCATACAGAATGAGTAACAGAGGGTCTCTCTGGAGAACCCCTTACTCAAGAAGAAAGACTGCTCTCCTGTGTTCATTCACTATGATTGCTGCCTGACTACCCTCCAAAAAGCAGATAATTGTATTTCTCAGCTCCTTCAGTATCCCAATTCTCTCCAGTACTTTCTCCAGCCAGACTCACTGTACTCTATCATAAGCTTTCTCTTGGTCCAAGAAAACCAGCTTGCCATCCACCCCAGCAACTCTTGTCTCTTCAATAACCCTATGCACCCAAGCCATGCTATCCCTAATCAACCTTTCCCCAACAAAGCCTCACTGCTTCTCTTCTAGGACCTGCTGTGCTACCACTTGCAGTCTCACTACCAACACCTTTATGACCAGCTTTCTGTCCATGTCCAGGAGCATGATCAGTTGCCAATTCTTCCAGTCCTTCCTCTGTCCCTTGTCCTTATAAAGAAGTGCCACTAACCCCAACTTCTGACCACCCAGTCAAGATCCTGACTTAATCATCTCATCATACATATCCCTTATCTCCTGGCACACCTCCTCCACCTTCACCATCTTCTTCCAGAAGTCTCACAGCAGTCTATTCTCTCCAGGGGCAATCCCCAACTTAGTAGCTGCCAGAACATACAGAATCTCCTCTTCTCTCACCAGTCTCATCAGATCTCCAAGCCCCTCTACCTCCAGGGGGCACCAGTTCTCCAAGCATCTCACAATGGCCTCACTGTCCACATCTCCCTCCTCCTCACTCCACAACTTCCTCCAATGACTCTTAAACTTCCCAAGGATCCCCTGAACCCCAGTTACCAAGCAGCCATCTCTCCTGATTATCCCCTCCCACCTCTGCTTCACTTTCCTCACTCTCAGTAATTTAGAGAGATACTTGGTCAGCCTTTTCTCTTTCCTCCAGCCCCTGCCACCTAAGCCTCACCACTATGCCCTACACTCGGCTCTCCTTCTCCATCCTCCCCACCCTCTTCAGCTCCTCAATCTCTATCCTTATCTATGCCACTCTCCAGTCCTCCTCCTCATTCTTGCTCTTCTTTAAATCTGACCACTACTCTAGCAGCTATTCCATCCTACTGGATGCCCACACTCTTTTCCTCCATTAGAGTCTCCCTTTCTGCCTCCCAGCTTCACCCCAGTATATATTAGCTGCTTCTTTCAATTTCACCCACTGGAGATCCACTGAGGCCCCCTCTTCCCTCCATCCAGTGATACTAGTCACCACCTTCCCCTCCTACTTCCCCTAGAGATCTCTATTCTCCAGCAGAGTACAATTAAGCTGCCAATGTCCAGGCCCCTCCCCACTTCCCCCAAAGTTCCCCTGCCTCATCACCCCTCAGTGGTCTAACCAGGGGCACCAGACCATACCAAGTTTCTGCCAAACATCCTCTCCCCAGCAGTCTGCTGAGAGCATCCAGTCAATTCTTATTTCCAGTCTATCAACCCAATGTGTGAAGACCTTATCTACTCCCCACCTCACCCTCCCTGCATCTTCTAGAGAACTCAGCCTCTCAATCTCCTCCCACCTGCCCAGCCCATCACTGCAGCCAATTACTCCTACTCTCCTATCTGACCAATCCACAATAGCATCTTGTATTATATTGAAATCCCTATCCAGGACGTCCACCCTGGCTTCTATCAGTGACCCATCCTCCAGTAGCCCTTCCAACCAGTCAATCCTCTCTCTCCTGACTACTGGATAGTAGTATGAGCCAACTACTATTAGGTCTCACTCTGGCCTACTCCACATTCCCCATACAAAACATTCACTCTAACTCTCAATGTCTACCAATTCTCCTTTATCTTTCTGAATCAAGATCCTAACCCTTCCACACCATTCTGCTGCCCCTCTCCATTTCTTAGTCCAATTTAGCCTATCCACTACCTCCTCACATCTCACATCCTGCAGAAGAAACAGATTTACTTCAGAGCTCTATAACTATTCAAACAAATTCCATCATCACCCCCTACTCCATAAACCATTGACATTCAGAGATAAAATGTTTGTTGTACTATTCATAAGAAATAATGTTTGTAGATAGTATAACTTTCCCAGCCCCTTCAGTTTTCCAGCTTGATATTATAGCCACTTAGTCTCTACCTTATCCTCCTCAATCTCTTTCCTTTCCAATATAGCTACAATCTCCTGAATATTCTTAATATCTTTCTTCTCTTTTTTTTTTACCTCTATAGGCTATAACCATATTTATTACTAAGACACCTATCTAAATATTTCATTTGTCCTCATATCACATCAGTAGCTCCAGCTTATATCATACTACTTCACTCCCACACTTACTCTCCCCTCTACCCCTACTTACTCAAACACTATCTTATTGCTGATTACCTGTACTCAACCCTCACTCTTGCTACATATGACCTCCACTAGCTTCCTATGACACCCCTCTCCAGAGCCCCAACCCCTCTGCCAATCAGTCAGTATATCTTTCATCAACCACCACCACCTTACCATCTTTTCTCTCAGGGTCAACTTCTTTCCATCCTCAAAAACTGCCAACCAGTGTCCTGTCATCCCTAAACACACTATAATGACCTACCCCAGTATGAGCTACTCATTACCTACTACACCCAGCACTCTTGCTTGAAGTACATCCCACCTCCTCTACTCATGCTTCCTATTTATACTACCCATACACTGCCCCACCTCTTTCTAATAGTCCTCCAACACTACACACTCTCCTAGTCAATACTTGGGGATCTTCACCACTTCTCTGACCTACTCAACCTCCAAGCACTCCTTACACTCAAAGTCTCCTCCAGCCACCAAATGCCCAGTCCTATAGTTCAGCATCACATTTCGCCTAATCACTCTCCACCACACTACCCAAAGCTTCAGGGAGATCCACTTCTTCATCTCTGCCCCCAAGCCCACAGGCCTGACCAATTTCACTCCTCTCTGATCCCTATACTCTGCCACCCGATTGGTCAGAGATCCAGGCCAAAGCCCCATTGGCTATCCACTCTATTGCCAAGACAGAAATTGATTACCAGTGACCCTCCCAGCAACAACTTATACCACTGCCACATTCTTGGCCCCCAGTATTCCTCTGCCTCATTCCTCTTCTATCGCAGTCCAATCCAATGACCTCCTTCAACCACTCTTCACCAGAATCCTTGATACCAAAGCCTCTTACTACTGCTACATCTGACCATCTCCAATAAGTCTCCAGATGACCCTCTGGGGGCATATCTTGCTTCCCACACCTTTTGCATTAGGAGCACCCACCCTCCTCCTCTCAGCACCACTGCTCTTTGAAGCCACCATACTCACAGACAATGGAGCTTCTTAGGAAGGTCCAGTAGTCTCAGGCCACCATACTCCACCAGTAGTACTAGGGTCTCCAAGCTAATTTGACTTTACCTCTCAGCCCAGATCTAATCTTTCACTAGTTTAAGCAATCTCTTCACCACCCAAGCTGGGAAGTCCAGATAATATGCTAGGTATTATAGCTTCAGCATCCAGTAGACATTCAGAATCATCACTCACCCTGCCAAGGAGATATGACACCTCCCCTAGCTTAGTACCTTCTCCCAAGTTTGTACTCTCCCCTTCCACCAAGTCTTTGGCAGTACTGACCCATATACTAAGAGAAAAATACTCAAGTACCTGACTGTCTCTCCTGCCAGTACCACCATTTCTATAATATCACCACCAATGATTCCATTCCCAAGCACTATTGTCTCACACTTATGCCAGTTCAGCTTCTGGCCTAAGTACCTTTTATACCAGCCAACTGTCTTCTTGAGCTCCCCCATATCTCAGACTGAGCCCAGGCCAATCACTATGTTATCTACAAAGGTGCCCACCTTCTAGGTCACCCCTAATACCATCAACCCTCCAATCCGCCTCCTAATCCTGTCCAGAAGGAGTTCCAGTGACAGAGCATACAGAATAGGGGACAGCGGGTCCCCTTGCAGCACTCCTCTCCTCAGTGAAAATAGAACCCCCTGATGGCCATTCACTATTATGGCTGCCTTACTTCCCTCTAGTATCTGTATGATGGCCTACCCCAATCTCTCTGAGATTCCAATTCTAGCCAATACCTTCTCCAACCACACCTATCACACTCTGTCATATACCTTCTCTTGATCCAAGAAGACCAGCCTTCCATCCACCCCTGCAGCTCTTGCTCCTTCAATGATGCCATGCACTCACACCATACCATCTCTAATCAGTCTTCCACCAACAAAGCCCCACTGTTCCTCCCCTAGAACTTACTATGCTACTGCCTGTAAATGTGCCACCAGTATCTTCGTTATTAACTTTCTATCCATATCTAGAAGCATGATAGGTTGCCAGTTCTTCCAGTCCTCTCTCAGCCCCTTATTCTTATACAGGAGTACCACTAGTCCTAACTCCTGTCTCCCTAGCCAATTTCCAGAGTCAATTATAGCTCCACACATCTCTTTCATCTCCCCAAGTACCCCTTCAATATTCACTATTTTCTTCCAGAAGTCCCATGGCAACCCATCCTCCCCTGGTGCTGTCCCATTCTTTGTAGCTGACAGCACTTTTAAAATTTCATCCTCCTGAATGGAGTGAGTCAGCTCCCCCAGCCCCTTGGCCTCCAGCAGGGTCCACTTCTCCAAAAATCCTTCTATAGTTCTGCTATCCTCCCCTTCTTCCTCCTTACTCCACAAGTTGCCCCATCACCTCTTGAGTGATCTCAGAATACTTTGTACCCCTGTCACCATTTCACCATCTTCTCCTATAATTCCTTCCCACCTCTGTCACACCCTGTGTACTCTTAAAAGCCTGGTAAGATACTTTGAGGGCCTTTCTCCTTTCTCCAGCCCCTGCCACCTCAATTGCGCTACCATTCTCTGAACCTGTAGTTCCTCTTCCTCCCTTATAGAATCCTTTAGCTCTTCAATTTCCATCTTCATTCTTGCCATTCTCCACTCTTTACCTTCCCCCTCAGTTCCCTTTTGGCCCCCAGCAGATGCCAGCAGGAGATCCTCCAGTTGGCATGAGCTTTTCATCATTCGCTTTTTCCTAAGTCTCCCCTTTGCTCTCCCCACCTCCCCTCAATACATCTGTGCAGCAGCTTTCAGCTTCAGCCACTAATCCCCTACAACCAATCCTTTCTTTCTTTAATATGTGATACTATCTGTCATCTCTACTCTCTATTGTTCCCACACCCTCTTGTCTTTCAACAGGGCACAGTTAAATTGCCAATGTCCAGGCCTATCCCCACTCCCTGCAAATGTTCCCTGACCCTGCCACCCCCCAGTGATCAGACCAGAGACACTACATCACCTCCAATGCCCTCCAGATGTCCATCCCCCAGTAATTCATCATGAGAATCCAGTCAATCCACATACTCAGCCCATGCACCCAGTAAGTATAGACTGCTCTGTTTCCCCACTTCTGGCACCCTGCATCTCCTAATGCACTCAGTCTCTCCATCTCCTCCCATCTATCCAGCCCTCTGCTTCTATCTGTCCCAGCTGTCCACCATTAGATCGGTCCATAGTGGCATCTTTAATCATATTAAAGTCTCCTCCAAGTATGTCAACTCCAGCTTCCACCAAAGTTCCACTTTCCAACAACCCCTCTATCCAAGTTACTCTCTCTTCTCTTTCCACTGGACAATAGTAAGAGCCCACCACTACTGGCCCCCACCCTGGTCTTACCCATACCCCCTATAGCAATCAATTTCCCCAACCCCCAATGTCTCTCAGTTCCCCTTTGCCTTTCCTTATCAAAATTCCAACCTTTCCTTGCCATTCTGCTACCCTTCTCCATTCTCTTGACCAGTTTAACTTGTCCACCTCATCTTCACATCTCATATTTTGAAGTAGAAAAACATCTGCCTCCAAATCCTTAAGCTATGCAAAAATGTTCCAATGTCTCTCTGATCCCCTCAGCCCATTGACATTGAGTGAAAAAATATTGGTTATACTATTCATATTGAGGAATGTATAAGTTGCATACCAATCCTAGATCTCTATATCCTGATCCATCCTAGACAAATCCAGCTCCCTCTCCACTTTCAGCTTCACCTCCTCTCTCTCCTTAGCCTCCAGCACCACCAGAATCTCCTGCACATCCTCAGTATCCCTCTCTTCCATTATTGAGTGATAGTCCTTACATGCTACTATCTACATCTCTGCTCCATTCCAGGCATTCCACCCCTCAACCACCATCCAATAAGCTACTCCTTTCATCCCTCCCTCTCTAGTAGCATCCACCTCATACCCCTCATCTTTTAGCAGTGTTGCTAAGTACATCATCATCAGCTTCCCTACCATGCCAACTCTGCACAGAATATCACTCTAGTTCTTCTCACTCATCAGTTGAAAGTCAACATCCCACAGCTCCTTATCTACCAATTCTATCATCAACCTTTGCAGCCAGAGCCCCTCTCCCACATACTTTCTCCCTAGAGTCATCACTCTCTTTCCCACCATCCATACTCCATCCAAGCTTGCACTGGCTACTTTATCCCACTTCTCATCTGATGCATCCACTAGGCTCTCTCCAGATACCCCAACTACCTGGCCCCCCAAGGCCAATTCTGGGACACCAAATCGAACATTCTTTGCACAACATCCTCCATTGCTGCTCCTTCCCCTCCAGTAGCATTCTCTGGCCTCTCATTCTCCTTATTCTCATCAGTATCTCTCTCTGGCCTCCAGTTATTAAAGAATTTCTCCTCTTTAGTGTCTGCCTTATCCCACTGGGGGGCATGCTCAGAGAATATGGATTCTGTTGTGAACTTAGGAGGAATAGAAAAAGAAGAGCGATGTTTTTATTGATCACTCAATGTTATGCACTTTTACGTGATTATTGATGATGTCACTCCAATGCCACTGCGCTACAAATTATCTATATTGAGTTGTAACCTGTAATCTCAATACTCCCGCTCAACAAGATAAAGCCAAGCTAAGCAAAAACAAAACATTACCAATGGGGTGCTGTCTAGATGATCTAAAAAGGTCGAAATTCCCCGCTTATAAGCATGAAAATAGGTAAAAGAAGTAGTGAAAAATGGAGATCCTGAGCAATGTTATAGGTTTCCATCACAAATATTTGCCGTAACACTCATTTTACCCATCGTTTGCCGTAATTTGCTCGCCGCTCATCGTTATACCCATTCCTTCCACGCAAAAGTCGAACTTTGCCTTTGGAAGGGCCTTTGTTAGCGAATCTGCCGCCATTTGCTCTGTAGGGATGTATAGCAGGCGTATAGCCTTGTTTTCAATGCACTCTCGTATGTAATGGTGCTGTATATCGATATGCTTGGTCCTTGCATGATGTATAGGGTTCTTTGCCAAAGCAATGGTGGATTGGTTATCCTGTCGTATAGTCATAGATCCTTGAGTGAATCCCAGATCCTTTAGTAGTTCACGAAGCCAGATGGCCTCCTTCGTCACTGTTGATAATGCTTAATATTCCACTTGCATAGACGACGTTGCCACTGATGATTGCTTACGAGTTTGCCACGAAATGGCTCCACCATCATCGAGATAGAAGAAGTATCCTGTTGTAGACCTTCTGTCATCCAAGTCTCCAGCCCAACCAGCGTCACACGTGCCGGAAAGGTTTACCGTAACGGTACTCCCGCTTACTCCTTTATCACCCAGATTGAGCATATAACTCTTTGTGCCTTTAATGTACCTGAATATGCATTTGATTGTCATCCAATGCGAGTTGTCGTAGCACGATGCATATTGCGCCACTTTGTTGATTGCATATGATAGGTCGGGTCTCGTCCCGAGCATCAGATACATAAGGGATCCTACTGCTTGTCAATAGGGAATGTCTTTGTCATTTTCGTCGGGTGTATCAGACTTCTTTAGTCTCACAGACATCTCCATCAGTGTTCCGACTGGCTTGCACTCGCTCATGCTGAATTGCTCGAGTATTGTCTAAATGTAGGCTTCTTGGCTTAGGTGTATAGTACGCGCGCTCCTGTTACGTATGATGGATATCCCCAAAAGGAAAGACACGTCATCCAAATCTGTCATTTTGAACTTCTTGTGTAGTGCCGCCTTTACTTTGTTAATCTCATTTATCATTCCGACCAGAATAATATCATCGACCCAAATTTCCAGGTACACCATTCCTAAGGATGTATGATGAGTGTATATGCATGGGTCTGCTTCGCATCGTTTGAACCCATTCTCTTCTATGAGATAATCATCAATCTTTCGATTCCACAACCTCGCCGCCTGTTTTATGCCATAGAGGCCTTTGCGTAGTCTGCATACTAACTTCTTCTCGTTGTCGTAGAGTTTGTATCCTTGTGGTTGAAGAACGTATAGTTCGGTATCCACATCTCCATTTAGAAAGGCTGTCTTAACGTCCATTTGATGTATCTCGTAGTCATATTTGGCTCCGATCGCAAGAAGTATTCTAAGTGAAGTAAGCTTAAATACTAGGGAAAAGGTCTCGTCATAGTCGACCCCAAAGTCTTGTAAATACCCCTTTGCCACAAATCGGGTCTTATATCGCTCTATGCCGCCATTGCTATCGCGCTTGATTTTATACACCCATCGGGATCCTATGGCTTGCCGATTTGCCAGAAGAGGGACCAAGTCCCACGTGTCGTTCTCGATGAGTGAATTATACTCCTCGTCCATAGCCTTTTTTCATTCCTTTTTATCGCTCGAATAAATGGCTTCGTCATAGTGTGCCAGCTCACCAGTCGTTGCTATGTAAGCGCATTCACAGGCATAGTTCACGTGATATTGTTTGTGACGAGATAACTTGGGTGGGTCCCAGTAATTTCCCAGATCCACTTGGACTTCGTTATCTATCCCAGATTTGTGCTTTTTCTTGCCCTTCTGAGGAATGTCTTCTTCTTTGTTATCATCCACAATCTCCGTAATTCTTGGTTCAGGGGATCTCATAGATACTTGCACTGTTAATCTCATTGGCATAGGTTGTACCGTTGTTGCTGGAATTGTTGGTGTAGTTTTCGCGCTCACCATTGACATAATTCCACTCGCCGTTGGTGTAGTTCCACTCACCGTTGGATTGGTCACTGGTATAGGAATTTCCATGCAAATTTCCCTTACTTTTTCTTTGAACTGAATGTCGTGAGAGATGACTATACCATGCTTTTGTGTATTTCACAACCTATACGCTGATCTGTCATATCTAAGAAATATATGTTTATCCGCTTTAGGCTCAAATTTTCCTCTATTTCCACCTTTATCCAATACGTAAGCCTTGCTTCCGAATGTCCGTAAGTGTGAGATGTCGGGCTTGGATCCACTCCACAGTTCTTCAGGTGTAAGGTTATCATCTTTAGACTGCACATCACTTTCTTTACTTAAGGCTCAAGAAATGCATCGATTGCGTATATATACCACTGTATTCAATGCTTCGGCCCAGAAGGATTGTGGCAAACCAGCTGCATTCATCATCATTCGGGCCATCTCGATGATTGTTCAATTGAACCGTTCTGCCAAGTCATTTTGTTGTGGAGTATAAGTAGCCATTCTAGTATGTCATATTCTGTGCTCTTTTAAGAATTGTTTAAAGGACTTGTTTACGTATTCTGTCCCGTTATCCGAGTGTAGTATCCCTATCCGATGTTTCGTATCATTCTCCATGCTCGCCTTGAATTCTTTGAATTTTTCGAATGCTTCGCTCTTTGCCAAGAGGAAGTATACATGAGCCTTACGAGTGTAGTTGTCTATGAAAGTAATGAAATACTTCTTCCCGGAATGTGATGATGTATGCATGGGACCGCAGATGTCCGTATGTATAAGATCGAGTATGCCGCTCACTCGTTTCGTCCATTCCTGAAAAGACCTTCGAGAAGCCTTATTCGCCGCGCAGTCATCGCAAAAGAAACTCAGAGATATACAGTTCGGCAATCCTTTCACCGAGCTATTCCTCATCATCTGTTCTAAGCTTGTCTGGCCGATGTGTCCTAACCATTCATGCCATATGCGCCAGGTGTCGTTTGTCATTGTGGAGTGTGCTGATGTACCGTTCGGCATACCGTCGATTGCATAAAGATTTCCTCTTTTCGACGCATACATTAATTCCTTATTGTTCTTTAGATCGATTACCGTTACTCCATTCAGGCATATGTTTACTCCTTTGTCTCCTCGGGCCATCATTCGTCCTATCGAGAAGAGATTTTTGCCTATATCTGGAGCATATAGTACATCTGCAAAGGTGCCTGAGGGTTCTTTGATCTTTCTATGCAAGTATATACTGATATTTCCTTTGCCCTGAGCGTAGATAACATTGTTGTCTCCTAGTTTAATAGGTATGGGATGCTCAAACTTCTCGTATGTAGAGAACCATTCACGGTGTGCCGTCATATGTTGTGTTGTGCCGGAATCCATAAGCCAAACTTCTTCGCTGCACACGTTAGTGCTCATGCTTACATTTGCATGTTGACAGCTCTCCGCTTCCACGAAAACATCCTGTCACCACTCTGATTGTTGGTGTCCACAATGTTTGCCTGACCACGTTGGTCTCCATTTTCTTTCTTCTTTAGATTGCAGTCCTGGACGCGATGTCCGGGCTTATTACAGTAGAAGCACTTACTGCTGAACTTGGCGCATTGACCATTTCATTGACCTCATCCTTTACTTGGCTTTCCTTTGCCTCGACCACGTGCGCCATAGAATGCTTTCTTGTCGTAGTCTTCGTTTGCGCCATTGTTCTGCCTCGATTCATCATTTAATAGGCTCGTGATGACGTGCTTGTAGTCTGAAAGTTTATCGGATTCCCGCATAGCAGATATGACCATGTTATATGTGTCTGGAAGGCCTCGTATAAGGGCCAGGACCTTGTCTTCCTCCCTGATGAGGTCCGCTGGCATAGAAAGCAAGTTCACCTGATTCGTCAGATCATTGACGCGGTTGGCATATTCTTGAATGCTCTCCTTGGGCTTCATCCGTAGAGTAAATAATTGTCCCTTCAGGTGGAATCTGTTGGATGCGGATACTTGTTGATGGTGATCGCGTAGAGTCTCCCAGGCTTTATTTGCCATCATAGCGTTTATAACAAGTTTCATTTGCTCATTTGATAGAGTGAATGTGATCTCCCTCAATGCCTTGCGATCTTTTGCTGGGTCGTATCTCGTTATCTGCACCTGTGGCTTCCAATAATTCTCTAGACCACATTCCTCCAAGAGGTTCCTCATATGGTATGCCCATATGGCGTAATCCTTACCGTCGAAGACAGGAATCGTCCTCCTTGTCGTCGTAGCTACCACCGGAGGGACTGTGGTACCCACGCCGGTACCCATTCTGCTTGTGTTACTTGCCAGGCTTGGTGCCACAGTACTTGAGCTTGGGCTTCCTGGATTTGACATCTTCGTACGTTATAGTGTAGCGTATACTAAAGAGGTGTGTATTATCCACTAATCAGGGCTCATAACCTTTGTTGTGAACTTAGGAGGAATAGAAAAAGAAGAGCGATGTTTTTATTGATCACCCAATGTTACGCGCTTTTACGCGATTATTGATGATGTCACTCCAATGCCACTATGCCACAAATTATCTATATCGAGTTGTAACCTGTAATCTCAACAGATCCTTCAGACCCCTTCTGCCCTCTACTCCTCTCTGCAGTTGCCCCTGTCTCTTCTCCTTTAGCACCTACCCCAAGACTCATAAGGAGCTCCTGCTGCTGCTTCCTCCTCTGAGTCCTTTTCCATATCACCTTGTCTACTCAAATCTTCTTTCCATTGATATCCACCACCATTGTCACCATTTCAAAGGCTTGCCATGCCTTCTCTCTCTGCTCCACTGCTCCCTCCAGCTCCCAAAGTACTATCAATAAGTCCTCCTCCTCCTCCTCCTCCAAGCCCCTGACTCTAGATACCTTGCACTCAAAGGGCTCCCACTTCAATACTCTGGGCCAGTCACCTCTCTTTTCTGTCACCTTCTTCCTAGCTACTCTTAGCTAGACCTCTATATCTCTAGTACAGAATAACATCCCTTCCCATATCTGAAATCCAATATCTACTACCTTGACATACTTAGTGCTCCCAAATAAATCAAATCAATTCAAATTGAATCAAATTGAGGGTCATTTGAATTGAATCAAATTGGAGATTTTTCAATTCGAATTAAGTTCAAATCAAATTGAATTCAAATCGAATCAAGGGTTCAAATTGGAACTCAAATCAAATTAGCCTTTGATTCGATTTGATTTGAATCAAATTGGACCTTTGATTTGATCGAATCGAATTGAGTTTGGGTCAAATTTGATTTGATTTAATTCATTGGGAGCACTAGCCATACTCTTGCATCACTCTCCCAACTCTTTTCTTTATCTCCTCTATCAATACTGTCAGGACCTCCTTGACCACCAGATGCACCACTCTCGGGTCCCAGCACAGACACCTTATTATTGAGACAGTGACCTCTCCAACTCACACCCCTTTAGCCACCACTGCCAATACATGTTCTTCCTTAACAAATCCAACTTCCACTCCTTCCAGCCCTTTCAGAAACTTTATCGAGACCACCTCACTCAATTGCCTGCCCAGAAGCACCAGTACTGCCTTAGCTGTCACTGCCAGCCCCTGGAAGCTAAGCATGACTACAAATTCCAAGATGGACTTCTTGAGTAATGGTGCCCCACCAGCCCCATTACACCATTAGCCAGGTCACTCTTATATATCACCAATGATCCCCCAACCACCTCCTTGGATTGATCAGCAGTCATATCTCTTTTTTTTTTCCAGATCTCTAGTCTCACTACTATCAGCAGTCACACTATCTCTGCTAGCCCACCTCCACTAATCTTCTGCCCTCCACCACCTGGCCTAGTACTCCCACTGCCACCAAGCTTCCCCTTTACTCCTCTAACTTGCTGCCATCCATCCTTATCGCCCCCTCTAGCCCCACTCTTTATAGCTGCTGCAAAGCTCACTAGTCTCTCTCTTCTCTCCTCACTACTAGCTCCTTGACCACTCTCCTCACCACTCCCAATGATCACCTTCCCAAAAGACCCCATCCTCAGTCCATACTCTTTCTTCCCTTACTGCTACCTGAATACTACACCAGGTCTTAATCCAGTACACCAACTGGGAGATTGAATTGCTGCTATTTTGCTAGTTGCTTTTTTGAATAAACTGAACAAAAGTGTGTATAAAAGTATGTGTAATGTGAATAGTAGTGGAAGAAGGATACTTGATATCTTTCTCCTCTGTTTCTTCTTTATAGTCCTTATAGACTGACTGCCACAATTCAGCTCCATCCTTCTCTACCCAATAGTCTTCTACAATTCTCTCAGCTGTCTTCCTCAACTCTGCTTCCCTCCTCATATCCATCTCATACCCTTTCTCTACCAGCAGTATCACTATTATCTCTATCAATAGCTTGTCTACCACTCCCTCTCTTGCTATGATGCACCTCCACTCCACCTGTCCCAGAATGTAGAAGTCCACCTCTACAAGCTCATCCACTGTCAGATCATTGAGTATAGCTAGCAACCATCCACCCCTCCTATGCAATCAATACCTGGGGTCATGGGCCTCTTGCTCTCCCTGGCCCCCCTAATATCCTCATTCTCCTCTCCTTCAGCTGTCCCAGGTTGCTCTTCCTCCACTCCAACCACCAACCCTCCATGCATAATATCTGGAACTCTAAAGCTCACTCACTTGTTCTCTTCATTGCCACATTCTCCCTCTCAATCTCTTCTACCAGAATGCTAATTGAGGTCTCTCCTGTTCTAGCTCAGTCTCCCTCCTCCTCACCCAAATCCAAGAAGAACCCAGGATTATCTTCACCATTGATTTTCTTCTGCCAGGGGATATGCTGCGAAATCTCAAGGCCACCAGTGAACTCTGGTAGAGGTACCAACCTTGTGCCTGTCTTCTCCTTAAAGCTCGCCAGTAGATCCTTCTCCATCTACCTCCCCTGCTCCCTCTTTCACACCTTCTTATCCACTTGCACCTTCTTACCATCTATCTCCTCCACTACTGTTGCATCCTCAAAGGCCTCACAGGCCTTCACTCTCTGCTCCACAGTCTCTTCCAGCTCCCACAATGCTGTCAGTAAATCTTCTTCCTCCTCCTCAGTCCCTCTTACCCTCAACACCTTATACTCAACTAGGCCCCACTTTAAGGCCCTCAGCCAGTCACATACCTTCTCTGTTGCCTCTCTTCCAGCTACTCTCAGTCTTACCTCTACATTTCCTATCCTAAACATTGTCCTCTCTCATATCTGGAATCCAATATCAATGACATTTCCATACTCCTTCATCACCTCACTGACTCTGCTCCTTGTCTTCTCCACTGACACTCTAGGGACCCCCTTGACTACTAAGTGTACCACCCTAGGGTCTCAGTACAAGCACCTCAATATCAGAACCACAACCTTACCCACTATGATCCTCTTTGACAGAGTCTTCACTAGGTGTTTCTCCTCTACAAATCCAACCTCAACTCCCTTCAGCCCCTTCAGAAACTTCACTAATGTCACATTCACCAGCTGCTTCTCCAGCAGCCCCAAAACCATCTTTACCATCGCCACTAGGCCCTGGAAGCTTACTGTGACTGTGAATTCCAAGATTAACTTCTTGAGCAACAGTACCACTATCAGGCCCATTACACCATCCAACAGATCATTCCTATGCACTGGTCTCAATCTCCTTTGCCACCATCAGCAGTCACATCTGGATTTTTTTCCAGATTGGCCATCACACCACCATCAGTAGTCCCAGCTACTATACCAATTATATCTTCTCCAGCCCCCCCCTTCCCTCCCTCAGAGAGTGCTTCTCCAGTACTTCCAGACTTCCTCTTCTCCTTTTTCACTGTTTTCCATCTCTCAGTCTCCTCTCTCTTACTGCCATTCTTGATTTTTTTTT
>RQIL01040580.1:0-16679 GCA_003951145.1 Jimgerdemannia lactiflua | reverse complement strand
AAATTCAATTCAGAGACTTAGATAATTCTCTAGTTTATATATATAATGTAGATAATTTTAGTAATTTTCTAATTAGATAGTATTCTTAGTGATTTCTATATAATATGAGTAATTTGATAGTCTTTCTTAGTACTCCCAAACGAATCAAATCAATTCAAATCGAATCAAATCAAATTCGAATCAAATTGAAGTCCAATTCAAAACCTATTTTTAGAAATATAATAACTCGACGAATACATGTCCAAATTTAATGATCTTTAGCTTATTAGATTCTCCTATATAAGAGGAATCTAAAAAGCTAAAGATCATTGAATTTGGATGTGTATTCGTCGAGTTATTTGATTTCTAAAAATAGAGTTCAAATCGGACTTCAAATCAAATTGGACCTCAATTCAAATTGATTCAAATTGAATTGGGCCTCAATTTGATTCAAAGTTTTTGAATCGAATCAAATTTAGGTCCAATTTGATTCAATTTGATTCATTGGGAGCACTAGTCTTTCTTAATAGGATAGATTTTGGAAATTTGATAGATGTATGGATTCTCTAGTTTGTTATATAGATTGTAATAGCAATTTTATATATAGTGTAACATAGTGGATGCTAAACTTGGCAAGTATGTCAGATTTCTTTATCTTGAATTCTTGTCTTCTTGACTCCCAGAGTCAGTAGTTCTATGAGGCCAAATGTATCAAAGAGGTAATCCTGAAGGTCCTTTATCAGTATACTTGTTCTTTATCCTAATACTTTCGATCTGAGGTTTATTCACTCTAAGATACTGGATTATTTATACAAGTTTGCTAACTATGAGGTAGTGGTTATATGGCTAAGTTATGAGTCATTTCATCATTAGCGAAATAATCTTGCCATTGGCAGAATAATTTCACTATTGGCGAAATACTATACTATATTGGGTATTCGATTTTGACATTAGCAAAATGTTTTAGACATTGGTGAAATCGAGAACTGCTAACTATAAAGCTATACTAATTTGGGACTGGTTGCAATCAAATGTCTATCTCTTATTCCTTCTTCCAAATTTGGCTCTATCATCACAGTAGATAGTTCAGATTACAGATAATTAGATTTCTCTTCTGACTTAATCTGATAAGTAGACTAAAAATATAGTAAACTTCTTAAATACAAATTTTATAAAGATAGTGGACTTCTCTTAAGCTTTGATTGACAAAGTTACATCAAATAACTACTTTATTTGTACAAATGAATTCACTGTAAAGATATATCTATTAGACTGGCTTTATTATATCAGATTTCTTAACTAATGGACTTTTTTAACAAAGTTCTTCACTTAAACTTAGACTTCTTTATATCAGAAAGTGAACTAGAGTAGAAAAAAAGAATAAAACTCACAATCTCCTTAATAGTAACTCATTGGCAGGCAATCTCCTAAGTATTGCAATTCTTTTTCTTTAGGACTAAGTAGCTTTTGATAGATATTTCTTCTAAGTATATTTCAGATAGACTTATCTTTCACTTTTTCTTTAACTTTCAGACTGAGGTTTATTCACTCTTATCTTTGAGTATTTTATATATTATAGTTACTACTTGGCTGCTATCTGGCTAATTATAGAGTGTTATTTATGATATATATTATTCCAGGAGATAATATTCCTTCAGGAGATCATATTCTCTCAGAGGATGGTATTCTTTCATCAGTATTCCCTCTTTTAGCTATCTGGATTATTTATATAGACTGTAGTATATATGGATAACTATTATAATATAGGGAGTATAGAACTTGATTTATAGGATGGATTTGGAAGGGGGAAAGAATATGTAAAGACTGACTGAACTGATTGAACTGAGGTTTATTCACTCTAAAATACTAGATCATTTATACAGATTTGTATACTTATTCTGCTACTAAATATGTGGCTAAGTTATGACTACATTTTCTGTAAGTCAGTTTTCACAACTGTAAATCTTCTATATCTGTTAAGATTTTGATAATTGTAAAAGATTTTCATCTATAGAATTTCTACAGTTGTTAAAGTTTCTATAGTTGTAGAATAACTGCTATACTATATTGGAAATTGAGTTGGGTACTGTGATCAAATGTCTTCTCCTAATTCTTGTTTCTATTTTATACCATATGTCATATCTTTTCTATAACAGTTCTGGTTTCTTAAATGAGGAAGTAACTTGTTTCTAAGTGCTCAAAGTAGCTCGAAGAGTTACTAAGAGTTCAGGAAGATCTTGTGGATTCAGAGAGAAAATATTCTGAGCTTTATTCGAGAAAACAGAGAGGATATTTATACAAGATATGAAAGAAGAATCCGGAAGGATCTGAGTAATCAATGGAAATGCCAAGAAGAAAGTTCTTGGCAATGATGACAAATAAAGATCTACAATATTCCATGAAGTTCTGTGACTAGCTAAGCCTGGAATGGAAGTAACAAGAATATTCTAGCTGTGGCTTAGTGCCAAGAGATGATTTCTAATCATTTGGAAGATACTGGAAGGTTATGGAAAGTACTAGAAAGACAAAGAAAAAGAAATAAACTATGCTAAAATATTACATCTCTCTCTTCTTAAGAATCAATGTCCTCATTGAATTCAGAAGGTAATACAAGAAAATAAAACCAAAAGGAAAGACAAATAAAATATATCAGCTCATTAGTAAGGACTGATCATCCTTGTATAAGGTGAGGGCCAAAGTATCATCTTGATCGGATGAGAACTGGTTCGAACCTCATTAGTTGCAGGGTTTACAGAGTTCTTCTGTAGGTCTTGTTACTGATGCTGTATCCCTTAGAGTGCCCCAATGCATAATGTACCTGATCAGTACAGTATGTCATCTACTATCCAAGGAGAGAACCTCATGGGCAGTCAATGAGTTCCTTTTTACTTGAACTCTTGAATGAGGTCTTGAGAGTTCTTGAGATTAGCAGTGGGTTCCCAGGTAGCATTATATTCAGGGTAGCCCATCTACTTGACTAGGTATTCTGTATGATGGTATTAGACTTGTTTGTCTAAGATTTTCTCAACTTCATACTTGATGTGGTCTTGAATTATAACTGGTGCTGAGGGTGTCAGAATTCAGCCAGGGTAAGGGAGTGACTGGTTCCAGGCCTTGAGTTGTGATATGTGAAATACTGGATGTATACACATGATTGTCAGTAGACTGAGATGGTAGGAGTAGGTAGAGACTTGCTTAGTAATCTTGAAGGGTCCAAGGAACTTGGGTTGGAATTTGGCTGACTGGCGGTTGACTTGAGATTGGGCCTTGATGTTGTTGGCTTTGAGTAGAACCATATCTCCAATAGTATAGTTGACATCATGACATTTCTTATCTGCATACTTAGCTTGATGTTGTTGAGCTTTTTGCAGATTCGTGGTTGTGATCTTGAGAAGAGAATCCATTTTGTCGATAAGGTTCTGGGCAGTGGGGACTTGTGTGTGACTGGATTGCTGGAATGAGACTAGGCTTGCAGGGGTCTTGGGATTTTGACCATGTAGTAACTGAAAAGGGGAAAGACCAGTAGATGATTGGACTGCATTGTTGTAGACAAACTCGGTATAGGTCAGATAGTGGTCCCAATCATCTTGTTCATAAGACACATAGTTTCTGAGCATTTGTTCAAGTATTCTATTAATTTGCTCAGTTTGTCCATCAGTTTGAGGGTGGAAGGCAGTGGACATAGCAATTTGAGTTCCAAGAGTCTTGAAGAGTGCTTGCTAGTAGTGACTTGTGAATTTGGGGACACAGTTGCTGACAATTACTCGGGGAAGTCCATATTGGCAGAAGACAGACTTGAAGAAGATTCTAGCAATTTCAGGGGCAGTAGCATTGGTTGTAGTTGGCTCGGCGATTGTGATCTTAGTCAGGCGGTCCACAAATATGACAATGGTATCATAGCCTGATTTGGTTCATGAGAGTTGTACAATGAAGTCCATTGTGACTTGCTTGAAATTCTTGTTTGGAATCAGCAACAGTTGTAGAAGACCGGCAGGTGTTTGATTGCTTGACTTGTTTCTTTGGCAAAGATCACAGCTTTGAACATACTCCTTGATTTCCTTGAGCATGTTGGGCCAGTAGTAGTCTTGTTGAATGTTCTTGATAGTCTTCTTGGTTCCAAGGTGTCCAGCTAGTGGGGAGTCATGATGTTCATGAAGAATCTTATATCGTAGTTCAGGGTTGGCAGGAATGTAGACCTTGTCTTGATAGTACACGAGATTGTCCTTGAAAGTGTACTTATCTTTGAATTCCTTGGTATCCTTTTGTAGAACCAGAGAGTCTTGTTCATATGCCATCTTGATCTGGTTAAGAAATTCAGGTGCCACAGTGACTTGTAAAATGGCAGCAAGATCAGCTCTTCTTGAGAGTATATCTGGTACAACCAGGGTTTTGCCAGGCTTGTAGATGATGTTTGGGGTGAAGGTCTGAAGTAACTGACTCCACTTGGCTTGTTGATGGGAAAGAGTTGGTTGGGTGTTAATGTACTGAAGGGACCTATGATCTGTGATCATATCAAACTCAACTCCTTCTAGATAGTGTCACCAGGTCTTGAGAGTATGAATGATTGCCAGGAGTTCCTTTTTATGAGTGGCTAGCTTTTGTTCTGCAGGGGACAATTTCCTTGACTCGAATGCGATGGGTCTGTGTCCTTGACCTTTATCTTGAGAGATGACTGCACCAATTGTGAAGTTGGATGCATCAGTAGTAACAGTGAACTTCAAGTTTGGGTCCATGTTTCTAAGGACAGGTGCATGGGTCAGGTGGTTCTTGAGTTCTTGAAAGGCTTGTTGACAGAAGGTGTCCCAGATGTAGGGAACATAGTGGTCAGAGTTGGGTTCCTTTTGCAGGAGGTTTGTCAAAGATTCTGCTATACTAGAGAAGTTCTTGACAAATCGACAGTAGTATCCAGCCAGACCAAGGAAGGACCTAAGTTCAGTGAGACTTACTGGTACAGGCCACTGTTCAATGGCTTGTATTTTCCTTAGGTCAACTTGAATTCCTTTGGCTGATACAATGTGTCCAAGGTATTCGACTTGATCTTTGAAGAACTCACACTTCTTGAGCTTTGCATAAAGCTTGTGTTTATGGAGGATCTTGAGAACTTGTTCAAGATGTTTGAGATATTCTTCTTCAGTGCTGCTGAAGATCAGGATGTCATCAATGTACATGAGTACAAAGATATAGAGCTAATCCTTGAAGACAGTCTGCATGAGGTCTTGAAAGGTTGCTGGTGCATTGGTGAGACCAAAGGCCATAACTAGAAATTCATATAGTCCAAATGGTGTCATGAATGCTGTCTTGGGTATGTCTTCTGGTTTGATGCGAATTTGGTGATACCCAGAGGTCAGGTCAATCTTGGTGAAGTATTTGGCATTCTTGAGAGTATCAAAGATTTGGTCGATGAGTGGCAGTGGGTAGTGATTCTTGATAGTAATCTTGTTGAGTGTGCAGTAGTCTATGCACATTCGCAAGGTATCATCCTTCTTCTTGACAAACAGGACTGGGGAGCCAAAGGGTGACTTGCTTGGCTGAATGGCTCCTTGCTTGATGAGTTCATTAAGTTCCTTCTTGACTGCTTCAATTTCAAGTGGTGACATGTGGTACATCTTCTTCTTAGGAATAGCTGCATCAGGTACCAGCTTGATTTTGTGATCATGGTCTCTTGATGGTGGAAGACCAGGTAGTTTGTCCAGGAAGACATCCTTGTACTTGTTCAGCAGTAGCTTGACACTTTCACTAATTGATAGCTTCTTGTCTTCTTTCTTGAGTCAGATCAGTGCAACAAAGGCACAGGTAGCTTTCTTGAGGGCCTTCTTGAACTGGATTGCTGAAAGAGTTGCAATTGGAGTTTTCATCTAAGTCTTGTCTGGCTTGATTGTAATGTTGACTCTATCTTGAATCAGGGTAACTTCATTCTTGGTCCAATCAATGTGTGGGTTGTGTCGTGTAAGCCAGGGTTTGCCTAAGATCAGGTCATGATCTCTTAGGGGTGCCACTTCAAAATCTAAACATTCCCAGTACTTCTGAATCTTGAGGGGAAGTTTAGTGGCAATTGAGTCAATTGGCAGAGTGGTGCCATTAGCAGTGACAACTCCACTATTCTTGCTGGCTGGCTTGGTGAGAATCTTGAGTTTGTCGATGAGGTTCTTGTTGATGAAGTTTCCAACAGCTCCGCTGTCTATGAGAATATCTAGTTCTTGACCTTTGACTAGACCTTTGAAGATGAGCATTGAGTTGACTCAGTTCTCAGCTATGCTAGCAACTTGATCAGTGCTGCCAAAGCCTTTCTGATCTCACTTGGTTGAGGACAACTTGGTGACTTCCTTGATGACCGGCAGGGTGGCTTGCTCCAGAATGAGCTGTGCAATTCTGTCACCTTCATTGACAGTATAAGGTTGGTCCTTGTGGTTGACTAGTAGGACTTGCATTTCTCCTCAGAAGTCAGGGTCAATAACTCCAGCACCAACATCCAGTGAGTGCTTGACACTGAGGCCAGATCTTGGTGCAATTCTTGCATAATATTCCTTGGGTATTTCGACTGCAAGGCCAATTGGGATGAGCCTTCTTTCATGGGCAGGAATAGTGACTTATTGGATGGATTGAAGGTCTAAACCAATGGCTCCTTCTGACTGTGCTTGAGGAATCTGGGCCTTGGGATTGACTTGCATGAAATTGAGTACAACTTCTTGTTTGACTTGATGTCCTTGGGTATCTTTGGACAGGACCAGGATCCTCTTGGGTTTGGTAGACTTCTTGGAACATTTAGTGACAATGTGGCCAGGCTGTCGGCAAAAGAAGCAGGCTCCAGCCTTCTTGAGGCGCTCCTTTTCCTCAGATGTAAGCTTGTTCTTCTTGTTCTTGTCAATGGTGTCTAGATCCATGGGGGCAGGTCCAACAGTTCTGACTTTGGTTTCCTCCCTTCTGGGGTTGTTGTTGAAAGGCAGTCTCTTCTGCTCAAAGCAGTTGCCATAGGTAATAACATCAAACCTATCAGTAATCTTCATTGCAGTGTCTAGGTCTTTGGGTTCTTCTAGTTCAACACAAACTCGGGTTTGTCCCTTAAGACCTTGGATGTACTTGTTGACCTTCTCGTCTTCAGTGACATGAGGTAGCTCCAGTAGGATAGATAGGAATTGTGCATTATATGCTTGTACAGACTTGAGTTATTTGACATTTACCAGGTGGTCTTGCATGACCTTGGTGCTATTGACAGATTTGAATTGGCCCTCGATAGCATCTGAGAATTCACTCTAGACCTTGATTCAGCCAGAGAATCTTGTATTCTGGACATGATTTCACCACCAGATTGCAGTATTCCCTCGGAGGAGTGTGGTGGCAAATTGGACTAATACTGTATCTTCCAAATTGGTTAGTTCTCCATACTGCTCCAATTGGAAAAGCCAAGCATTGGTAAACAGTCCTCCTCTTTGGCCATCAAAGGTATCAGGCTTCTGAGGCTTGATGGTGACTGCTGTCAGAGATACCATTGTAGGTATAAATGTAGACTGTGCAGGAGCTTTGCCCTCCTTCTTGTCTAGACATTCTTGAAGTTGGGAAATTTGGGTCAGGGCCATGTGCAGGAGGCTTTCTAGAGTCCCGGATGACTGAGTAGAAATTGGCTATTCCTCCTCTTCTTCTTGCTGAACATAGGGTGTATTCTGTGGGACATAGTTGCCATAAGGGGTACTGTAGGTATTGTTGTCCCAGGCATTGGCATTGGGGTCCATGGACATGGTGTTTGACTAGTTCTTGAGAGGTTTCTTGTTTAGGCAAGGTGTAACTTATCCGCTGCTACCAAGTATAATGGTTCTGGTTTCTTAAATAAGGAAGCGACTTATTTCTAAGTACTCAAAGTAGCTCAAAGAGTTACTAAGAGTTCAGGAAGATCTTGTGAATTTAGGGAGAAAATATTCTGAGCTTTATTTGAGAGAACAGAGAGGATATTTATACAAAATATGAAAGAAGGATCCAGAAGGATCTGAGTAATTAATGGAAATACCAAGAAGAAAGTTCTTGGCAATAATGACAAATAAAGATCCACAATGTTCCATGAAGTTCTGTGACTAGCTAAGACTGGAACGGAAGTAACAAGAATGTTCTAGTTGTAGCTTAGTGCCAAGAGATGATTTCTAATCATTCAGAAGATACTGGAAGGTTACAGAAAGTACTAGAAAGACAAAGAAAAAGAAATAAACTATGCTAAAATGTTACATTTTCCCTGAATAGATTATTTTTGATACAAAAATACCTATTCAAATTCCTATAATGTTTATACATTTATTCCCCCTATATAGATATATTATCTTCAACTATTAAATTGAGATATCATCAAAAGTCAGATGATGGCATCTTCAAAAATCAGGTGGCATTCATATGTCAGCAAAAGTTAGATGATAGTATCTTCAAAGGTTGCATCTTCAAAGATCAGATGATGGCATTCTTCACTCAGGCGATGATTTGTATACAATGTCTTTTTAATTCTCTGGGGCAGGTCCATTCATATGTCAGAAGGCATTTGTATATTATCAAAAGTCAGATAGCATCTTCAAAAGTCAGGCAGGTAACAGTGTCTTCAAAGGTTGGGTAGATGATGGTGTCTTTATATATCATTAATGAATGACAATGGTTCATTTCTTCTATCCTTCATGGTGGTCCTTTGTATGGTAGTCAGGTGGTTTGTTTATAATAGATAGCATTCATATGTCATCAAAAGTTGAATAATAGTATCTTCAAATAATTAACTTGAGTGATGTCTTTTCATATGTCATCAAGAGTCAGGCAATGGCATCTTCAAAAGTCAGATGAGTGATGGCATCTTTAAAGGTCAGGTGGGTGATGGCATCTTCATATGTTGTTAATGGGTAATGATAGTTCATTTCTTCTATCTTCTATAGTGGTCCTTTGCATGGTAGTCAGGTGGTTTGTTTATGATGAGCAGCATTCATATGTTATCAAAAGTTGGATAATGGTATCTTCAAATAATTAACTTGGACAATAGTTGATATACAATATATCTTCAATTCTCCATGGTAGTCCTTTATATAGTAGTTTGCATTTTCAGCAATTAATTCTTGTAATGTTGTCCCTTAAACTAAAGAGCAACCTAGTCAACAATATATCCTTCCAGAGTATTGTTCATACTGACAGTTCACAGAAACGAGGCTGATAACCAGAACAACTAATTAATAGCAGTTGGCACAGACAAACAATATCTTCGAAAATCAGATAGTTTGTATATTGTCTTCTTGTGTGGTAGCAGTCTGTACTGCAGTCCATTTGTCTTCTTCCAAAAAAAATCAGGTAGTCCATACAGCAGTCTGTTCAGTATAGCAGTTTTTTCAGCATTTTCAGCAATTAATTCTTATAATATTGTCTCTCGAACTAAGGAGTGACTCAGTCAATGATGTGTCCTTTCAGAGTGTTGTTCATACTGATGGTTCACAGAAATGAGGCTGACAACTAGAATAATCAATTAATAGTAGATGATGTAGACAAACACCTTATATAATATAACATCTATATGGCAGTTATTCATTTTTCAGCTTAAAAGTGAGGGATTCATTGTTTTGAATTACCAGCCAATGGACACCAAGTTATAATGTAGAGAGCATGGAACTTGATTTATAGGATGGATTTGGAAGGAGGAAAGAATATATAAAGACTGACTGAACTGATTGAACTGAGGTTTATTTACTCTAAAATATCAGATTATTTATACAGATTTGTACACTTATTCTGCTACTAAATATGTGGCTAAATTATGACTATGTTTCCTGTAAGTCAGTTTTCACAACTATAAATCTTCTACATCTGTTAAGATTTCGATAATTGTAAAAGATTTATATCTGTAGAATTTCTACTATTGTTAAAGTTTCTATAGTTGTAGAATGACTACTATACTATATTGAGAATTGAGTTGAGTATTATGATCAAATGTCTTCTCCTGATTCTTGTTTCTATTTCATACCATACATCACACTATGTAGATATGTAACTAGACCATATATATATTCTTTATATATTATCTGATTTTCTATAATATTCACTCCTTATATCAGTTTTTATTAAAGAATAGTATATTTCAGACTGTTCTTTAGTTATTATTTCAATAAGCATAGATATCTTTAGTATCTATATCTGTACCATTATTTTCTTCTATATCTAGATTACTCTATTTTAACTCTAAGTCTTATTATTCTTCTTATTTTTCTAGAAATAGAAGTTCTACTTATTGTAAGGTACTTTGAAAGATAGTAGCATTCATATTTTGAATATCATTAATTGGGCTTGGAGAAGAGCTCTAAAATTTTATTTATTGTAACATAGTAAATACTGAACTTGGCAAGTATGTCAGATTTCTTTATCTTGAATTCTTGTCTTCTTGACTTCCAGAGTCAGTAGTTCCATGAGGCCAAATATGTCAAAGAGGTAATTTCAAAGGTCCTTTATCAGTATACTTATTCTTTATTCTAATACTTTTGATCTGAGGTTTATTCACTCTGAGATACTGGGTTATTTTTATAAGTTTGCTAGCTATGAGATAGTGGTTGAGTTGCATGGCTAAGTTATGAGTCAATTTGCCACTTGGCAGAATAATTTCACCATTGGCAAAATGCTATACTATATCAAGTTTTCAATTTTGATATTGGTAAAATAATCTTGCCATTTGGTGAAATTGAGACTGCTAACTATAAGACTATACTAATTTGGGGCTGGTTGCAATCAAATATCTATTCCTTATTCCTTCTTCCAAATTTGGCTCTACTGTTACAACTTCCTTCTGAATAGATGGTTTTATTCTTGAAATATCTATTCAAACTTTCAGGCCTTGATAGTCTGTATGGTCTTATATTGGACAATTTATTATATCATCATTTCTCAATAGTGCTGCTTAATCTGCTCAAAGTCTGAGGGGATTATTCCTCATAGGTGGGCTAGTGCTGACTCATTATCTTGAAATAGCTTGTGAATTCTCTTGGCAATGGTAATCTGGGAGTAGGAAATCTGACATTTAGTAATCCAATCATCTTTAGTCATGTTCTGATTCTGGTTGAGTAGTTGTCCAAGTTTGAAGTACTCTTGGAATTATGTGCAGTACTGATAGGCTTTTAAGTGAGAGATTTGAGAGAGATGAGTCTGCACAATACTTCAAATACTGTTATAAGATTTCTCTATGATCAGAGGCTCTGTGGTATGCCATTGTCTCTTGATGGCTCTTTGAGCAGCACTAGTGATCTTGAGTGCTGTTGTAGTGCTTCAGTTATTGGCTATGATACTTCTTGAGTCAGTTTTGATAAATAGTAGTAGAGATTATTGTATCCATGAGCTTTTGCAGCCAAAAGGTGGTCTCTTTTATATCTTGTACCAGATAAGGTCCTTTCTATTTGGGCTCTAGTTTTCTTAACCAAGAAGCTTCTACTATATTCCAATATACCAGAATTTTGTCCCCTATCTTGATAATTTCCAGGGGCTTGTGAGTCTTTTCTGCATTGTTCCATTGTAGTGTCTATACCTTAGTTACATATATAATCCTCAGCCCTTTTCCTAATTTGATGTAATCTCTATATCTCTGTATCTATATGGTTCCGGATTGCATCATTACTTGCTGACAAACTTCCACCAGAACTTTCTTTACTGAATAGCATTTCCCAAGGTATGAAATAGATACTTTGTGATCATATATATATTCTGCAGAGTGGATAATGCTATTGGAAGATAGTGGTCCCAGTTTCCATATTCATCACAGATCTTAGCAATGATATTCTTGAGGGTCTTATTGGTTCTTTCTGCTTGTCCATTTTCTTGTGGGTAATAGGTGATAGTCTTGATATATTAGATCTTGTACTTGTAGAGAATTTCATAGAACTGGTTGACAAATTCTGTTCCACTGTCTATGATAACTTGCTTTGGGGCCTTGAATCAGCAGATTATTTCTCTGTATAAGAAATCAGCAATTGATTGTACATTGGCTTCTTTGAGGGGCCCAGCCTCTACCCATTTTGTGAAGAGGTCTACAACTACAATGACATATCAGTTACCTGTCAATATTAGGAGTAGGGGGCTGATTACATCTATTGTGATATGGGCAAATGGTATTGGCTCAATGTCTGCTAATCCAGGGACTTGATTCTATTGGTCTTGCTTCTGCTTCTAGCATTTGTTACAGGTCCTGAAAAATTATCTGATATCTTCTTCCATTCCTGACCACCATATGGTTCTTTTTGCTTTATCATATATATTTATTCCTCTTATATAGCCTTGCTCATGTACTTCCTTTATTACTTGATTCTTCTAGTACTCAGGGATGACTAATTGCTGTCCTTTCTTGAGTATTTCTCCATAATTTTTAAATTGTTTCCATGTCTGATTAATGATTGTTTTTGTCTATTCTTCTAGATATAGGGGCATCTTTCACTGTCCCAGATAGCTGATTATTCCATAGTACAGCTTCCTATTCATGATGATTTAGTAGGGGTTGGGTCCTTTGGGGTATCTGTGAGAGGACATTAGTATTGGCATTGGTTCTTCTGAGGTGGTGGGTGATTGTGGTATCATATGCTTATAGTTTTATGATCCATCAGACATAGATTCCTTTCAGCTCACTAGTGGTGAGCAATCAGGTGAGTACTGAGTGATCCGTCTGGATGGTGAAGTGTCTTCCAGCTAGGTAGTAGTGGAACTTCTCTATAGCCCAGATGACTGTAAGATATTCCAGCTTACATAACTCATAGGACTGCTCAGCTCTATAAGTACCTCAGCTAAGATAGGCTACCATATATTCAGCACCATTTTTCTTTTATGCTAGAACAGCTCCAAGTCCCATTATACTGGCATCTGTCTGCAGGATGAACTTCTGGATCCAATTGGGTCTTCTCAAAATTGGGGCCTGGGTTAACCTGGTCTTGAGTTTGTCAAAGGCTTGTTACTGCTATTGGGTCCACTGAAACTTGACTTCCTTTCTGAACAGATTATAGATAGGGCTGACAACATGAGAGAATTTGTGAATGAACTTTCTGTAGTAGGATGCTAGTCTTATGAAGGCTCTGGCTTTGGTAATACTAGTGAATACCAGGTATACTACTACTGCTTTGATCTTGGTAGAGTCTGTATATATTTCATCATAATTGATGATGTGTCTAAGATAAGCAATTTCTTCTTCTCCAAATTTACATTTCTTGGGCTTGATGTAGAGGCTATGCTTGTGAAATTATCTGAGAATTTTCTTGATATGTTCTAAGTATTTCTCAGCCATTCTACTGAAGGTGATTACATCATCCACATATATCATCATTCATCTTTCCATAATATCTCTAAAGATACTATTCATCATTTGCTGAAAACTTACTAGTATATTGCACATTCTGAAGGGTATGTGAAGATAAACATAGATTCCATCAGAAGTAATGAAGGCTGACCTTTGCTGGCTTCAGATGTGAGGCCAATTTGATAGAATCTGGAGAATAGATTAAGAGTAGTGTAGAATTATACTTCATTCCCCAATATGATGAGTATATCACTAATATTGAGCAGTAGTTGTCTATCTTTTTCAGTGATCTCATTAAGTCTTCAGTAGTCTGTACAGAGTCTGAGTGCAAATTCCCCCAGTTGGCTTCCTTTCTTTAGTACAAGGACTATAGATGATGACTAAGGGCTGCTGGCTTCCTTGATAATCCCAGATTTCTTCATCTCTTTGATTTTCATCTTGAGCCATTCTCTATAAGCTAGTGGAATAGAATGGGCCTTCTAATAGATTGGCTTTGTACTTTTGGTATTAATATCATAATAGTATAAGAACTCCTTAGTCTTAATGTCCTTGAAGTCTATGGCCAGTATATCTTCAAATATATACAAGAGGTCTTGTAATTCCTTTCTGAATGGGAATCTTCTTCTGATTATATAGGTGTATTTTTCTTGGCTTTCTTCCTTCTTATGCTCTAATTCAGTAATCATAGTTACTGCAAAGATTCCTCTTCCTATAGAGCCAAATCAAGCCCTTTCTCACTTTGTTTGTCTGCTGTTCATCACCTCCTTGATTCTTAGGTTGAGAATGGGTAGGATGAGCATCTGTGCAAATTGATTCTTCTTCCTTACTTCAAATGGAATTGTTGGATTGTGGTTCCTGGTGAGAAGGAGGATTTCTCCTGTGTAATCTGAATCAATGACTCCTCCTTTTATGGATATTTCACTTTTCACTAAACTACTTCTTGTCTTGAGGATCCTGATATGGTTTGGTGGAATAGTTACTTTGATTCCTGTCCCAAGGTTGGTTGTAGTCTGTAGTTCAAGTATGGTGTGTGAGGTAGTGGACAGATCTATTCCCACTGTATTTTCTGATTTATACTATGGCATAACTGCATCTGGATGAATTCTTCAAATTTTGACTATGATATTCTCATCTTTATCATCACTGTCATCAAGAAGCTCTGGTGGTCCATCTTCTATTTCCTCCTGATTCTTCTTTGTCTTGCTGGTGATCTCCTTTACCTTAATGATACAGGAGTAGTAGTGATCCAGATGCTGGGCACAGTACATCCTTTCACCATAGAGACACACTCCTTATAATGCATATCTATTTACAATTTTTATATACCATTCTTCTTCCATCAACTGCTTATCTTTTCTATTCCTTATAGTGACTATATAGGCCTCTTCTTCTTATTCTTCCTCCATCTTAGGGCAGACTTCTTTGTAGACATTGATGAGAATTCTGATCTTTCTGCTCTGATAGATAATCTGCATCTTCTGAGCACTGAGATTGATCATTGTCTTGGCTTTGTGAAGCCATTGATTGCTGATGAGAATATCATAGTTAGATGTATTAGTGATAATGACATCCACTGGGATAGTGGCTTCTCCAAACTTGATTGGTACATCTCAAATCTTTCCCAGAGGTATTGCTCATATTCTATCAGCTGTGATGAATACCAGTTTGGTTGCTTCTTCTATTTCCCAACCCAGGCAGTCTACTGCCTTCTTAGTAATAAGACATCCTCTAGCTTTTATATCAATAATGGCCTCAAAGACTCAGTCTTTGATCTGATAGGTGGCATAAGCAAACATCTTTTGATTGTCTTCACTCTCTTCACTTAAGTCTTCTTGAGCATTGTTGGCTTTGATGATTCTCCAACCTTGATCCTTTTCTATATCTGAGATTTCTATTCTCATTTATTATCTAAAGGTTGGGATTTCTGCCAGTTGACCAAAGGTTGTATTGACTTTTTGGTCTTTGAGGTCCTTGAAGATATTATACTTGAAAGTCTTGGTCTTGCACAGCTTCTGCTCCTTCTTTCCTTCACTTGATGGAGTGGTGTTCCAGATGATATTCTCTACTACTTATTCAAGCTTGGTATCTTATTTCAGTTCCATATCTTGGTCAGCCTCACTTTGCTGGGTCTCTTTTTCAATAGTTACTTTTGATTGCTTTGTTTGTACTTGGGTCTTCTTCAGAGGCCTGCTTACAGACTTTTTGTAAGGAGTAGCTTGGGTGTTCTTCTTGCTTGAGATGGCAGGATAAGCTTCCCATTCCTCCTGCTCTTCCTTCAATTCTCCAATCTCCTCAAAGGTGATAGTGTTTGCTTGTTCTTAGTTCCTAGCTACATTGATTGATTGAGCCTTGTACTTTATTTCTACCATGTAATCTGAGGTATAGTGGCCTTCTTCTTTACATTTGTAGCATATTATTGATCATCTTTCATTTATGGCAATAAACTTCTGTACTGGCTGCTTCTTGAACTCTTTGACTATATCACTCAGATGTATAGTCATTTCTGCAAACTGTTTAGTCAGTTCCTCCATTGGATTAGCCTTTTTTGGTTCTTGAGATAGTGGTTGTTATTATTGAGTATTCTTATTAACTATAGTGATTGGGACTATGTGGGTATTCCTTAGTTTGATTTTTACTCCAGTTACTCTTTCTATTATATGGCCTTGTGGGTGCCTGGCAGTCTAGTATCTTTGAGTATAGGTCACTTTCTGTACTAGGTCTAGTGTTATTGGAGTGAATTAGATAGCTAGGATGATTTCTTAGTAGATACCTTTCATGAAGGTATTTTCGGCCACCTGGTCTTGAACTGTATTAAGATAGTCAGTAAGGACTATTTGATGTCAGATCCTTGTGTAGAATGTATTTGGGTCTTCAGATATTTCTTGACAGATAGTATTCAATTAATCCTTAAAAGTTTATTTGATTTCATCAGTGTAGTAGGTATTTCAGAGCCAAGTCTTCATGGCTAATAGTACTGCTGGGTCATCAGCTTCTGCATGGTTGGCTGTAGTGAAGGCAGTTCTTACTGGGCCTCAAAGGCTTACAGGGAGTAGGACTACTTGCTGTGTTGCAGTTAGGGTCCTAACAGCAGCATACTGCTCAAAATTATCAATGAAGATGAAGATTGATTCATCAGAGGTATATTTATGGAATACTGGTGGTCTCATATCCATTCTGTCTAATAGTATTATGTGGGTTCTTATAGTAGTTGTTCATTTTTCAGCTTGAAAGTGAGAGATTCATCTTAAATCACCAGCCAATGGGTACCAAGTTATAATGTAGCAGATGCTGAACTTGGCAAGTATGTCAGATTTCTTTATCTTGAATTCTTGTCTTATTGACTTCTAGAGTCAGTAGTTTTGTAAGGCCAAATGTGTCAAAGAGATAATCCCAAAGGTCCTTTATCAGTATACTTATTCTTTATCTTTTTTTTTTT
>RQIL01040569.1:0-16681 GCA_003951145.1 Jimgerdemannia lactiflua | reverse complement strand
TTTTAGTTTCTATAATAAAAGTAAATTGGAATATATATAGTTAGTTTTTTTTTTCTATAGGCCATAGCCTCATTTATTAACTATCTATAACATTGAAGATGTTCTTATACTACACTAGTAGCCCCTCTACACTTCTATCCTATCTTACACTCTCACTTATCTTCTCTCTCACTCCAACTCTCTTAAATATAACCTCTTCATCAATAACTTATACCCTTTCTCCACTCTTATTACAGATGGTTGCCACTAACTTCCTATAGCATCTCCCTCATGGGCCCCACTCTTTCTGCCAATCTGACAGAATATCCATGTTGAGATTACAGGTTACAACTCGATATAGCACACTCGATTTAGATAATTTGTGGCGCAGTGGCATTGGGATGACATCATCAATAAATGCGTAAAAGCGCGTTACTTAGGTGATCAATAAAAACACCATTCTTCTCTCTCCATCCTTCCTATTCCTCCTAAGTTCACAACAAAGGTTATGAGCCCTGGTTAGCAGATAATACACACCTCTTTAGTATTCACTACACTACAACATACAAGATGTCAAACCCAGGGAGCCCAAGCTCAAGTACTGCAGCACTAAGCACGGCAAGTAACACAAGCGGAACAGGTACCGGCGTGGGTACCACAGTCCCTCCAGTGGTGGCTACGACGACAAGAAGGACGATTCCTGTCTTCAACGGTAAGAATTATGCCATATGGGCATACCATATGAGGAACCTCTTAGAGGAATGCGGTCTAGAGAACTATTGGAAGCCACAGGTGCAAATAACAGGATATGACCCAGCAAAGGATTGCAAGGCATTGAGAGAGATCACATTCACTCTATCGAATGAGCAAATGAAACTCGTCATGAATGCTATGACAGCGAATGAAGCCTGGGAGATCCTACGTGACCATCATCAACAAGCATCTGTGTCCAACAGATTCCACCTGAAGGGACAATTATTTACTCTATGGATAAAGCCCAAGGAGAGCATTCAAGAATATGCCAACCGTGTCAACAATCTGATGAATCAGGTGAACTCGCTTTCTATGCTGGCAAACCTCATCAGAGAGGAAGACAAGGTCCTGGCCCTTATACGAGGCCTTCCCGATGTGTTCAACATGGTCATGTCTGCTATGCAGAAATCCGATAAGCTTTCGGACTACAAGCATGTCGTCAAGAGTCTAATAAATGATAAATCGAGGCAGAAAAACGGCGCAAATGAAGACTATGACAAGAAAGCATTCCATGGCACGCGTGGTCAAGGCAAAGGAAAGCCAAGTAAAGGACGAGGTCAACGAGACAGCCAATGCGCCAAGTTCAGCAGTAAGTGCTTCTACTGTGATAAGCCCAGACATCACGTCCAAGACTGCAATCTAAAGAAGAAAGAAAAGAGAGACCAACATGGTCAGGAAAATGTCATGGACACCAACAATCAGAGTGGCAATGGGATGTTTTTCGCGGAGGCAGAGAACTGCCAACATGCAAACGTGAGCACGAGCGCTAACGTGTGCAGCGAAGAAGTTTGGCTCATGGATTCCGGCACAACACAACATATGACGGTGCACCGCGAATGGTTCTTTATGTACGAGAAGTTCAAGCATCCCGTACCTATCAAACTAGGTGTTAACAATGTGATCTACGCTCAGAGCAAAGGAAATGTTGGAATACACTTGCACAGAAGAGTCAAAGAATCCTCAGGCACCTTTGCAGATATACTATACACTCCAGATATAGGTAAAAATCTCTTCTCGATAGGATGAATGATGGCCCGAGGAGACAAAGGAGTAAACATATACCTGAATGGAGTAACAGTAATCGATCTAAAGTTCAATAAGGAACTAATGTATGCTTCGAAAAGAGGAAATCTTTATGCAATTGACTGCACGCCAAATGGTACATCAGCACACTCCGCAATGACAAATGACACCTGGTGTATATGGCACAAACAGTTAGGACATATCGGCCAGACAAGCTTAGAACAGATGATGAGGAATAGCTCAGTGAAAGGATTGCTGAACTGTACATCTCCGAACTTCTTTTGCGATGACTGTGCAGCGAATAAGGCTTCTCGGAAGTCTTTTCAGGAACGGATGAAACGAGTGAGCGGCATACTCGATCTTATACATACGGACATCTGTGGTCCCATGCATACATTATCACATTCCAGGAAGAAGTATTTTATTACTTTTATCAACAACTACACTCGCAAGGCCCACATATACTTCCTCTCAGCAAAGAGCAAAGCATTCGAGAAATTCAAAGAATTCAAGGCGAGTGTGGAGAATGATACGAAACGTCGGATAGGGATACTACGCTCCGATAATGGGACAGAATACATAAATAAGTCCTTTAAACAATTCTTAAAAGAGCATAGAATACAACATACTAGAACAGCTCCCTATATTCCACAACAAAATGGTGTGGCAGAATGGTTCAATCGAATGATCGTCAAGATGGCCCAAATGATGATGAATGCAGCTGGCCTGTCACAATCCTTCTGGGCTGAAGCATTGAACATGGTGGTGTACATATGTAATCAATGCATTTCTCGAGCCTTAAGCAAAGAAAGTGACATACAGTCTAAGGATGATAACCTTACAACTGAAGAACTGTTGAGCGGATCCAAGCCCGACGTCTCGCACTTATGAACATTCAGAAGCAAGGCTTACATATTGGATAAAGGTAGAAATAGAGGAAAATTCGAGCCTAAAGTGGATAAGTATATATTCCTTGGATATGACGGATCAGCGTATAGGTTGTAGAACACGCAAAAGCGCAGTATAGTGATCTCTCATGACATTCAGTTCAAAGAGAAAGCAAAGGAAATTTGCATGGAAATTCCTATACCCATAACCAATCCAACAGTGAGTGGAACTACACCAACGGTGAATGGAACTACACCAATGGTGAGTGCGAAAACTACACCAATGATTCCGGCAACAATGGTACAACCTATGCCAACGAGATCAATGGCGCAAGTACCTATGAGACCCCCTGAACCGAGAATTACAGAAATTATGGATGATAACGAAAAAGAAGACATCCTTCCGAAGGGCAAGAAAAAGTGCAAGTCTGGGATGGACAATGAAGTCCAAGCGGATCTAGGAAGTTACTGGGATCCACCCAAGTCATCTCATCGCAAACAACATCATGTGAACTATGCCTGTGAATGCGCTTACATAGCAATGACCAGTGAGCCGGCACACTATGACAAAGCCATTCATTCGAACGATAAAAAGGAGTGGAAAAAGGCTATGGACGAGGAATATAATTCACTAATCGAGAATGACATGTGGGACTTGATCCCTCTTCTGGCAAATCGGCAAGCCATAGGATCCCAATGGGTGTATAAAATCAAGCGTGATAGCAATGGTGGCATAGAGTGATACAAGACCCAATTTGTAGCAAAGGGGTATTCACAAGACTTTGGGGTCGACTATGACGAGACCTTTTCCCCAGTATTTAAGCTTACTTTGCTTAGAATACTTCTTGTGATCGGAGCCAAGTACAACTACGAGATACATCAAATGGACGTTAAGACGGCCTTTCTAAATGGAGATGTGGATACCAAACTATACATTCTTCAACCACAAGGATACGAACTCTACGACAACAAGAAAGAGTTAGTATGCAGACTACGCAACGGCCTCTATGGTATAAAACAGGTGGCGAGGCTATGGAATCGAAAGATCGACGATTATCTCATAGAAGAGAACAGGTTCAAACGATGCAAGGCAGACCCATACATATACACCTGACATACATCCTCAGGAACGGTGTACCTGGGAATTTGGATCAATGATATCATTCTGGTCGGAACGACAAATGAGATTAACGAAGTAAAGGCAGCACTATGCAAGAAGTTCAAAATGACAGATCTGGGTGACATGTCTTTCCTTTTGGGGATATCCATCATACGTGACAGGAGCATGTGTACTATACACCTAAGCCAAGAAGCCTATATTCAGACAATACTTGAGCAATTCGGCATGAGCAAGTGCAAGCCAGTTGGAACACCGATGGAGACGTCTGTGAGACTAAAGAAGTCTGATACACCCGATGAGAATGACAAAGACATTCCCTATCGACAAGCAGTAGGATCCCTTATATATCTGATGCTCGGGACAAGACCCAACCTATCATACGCAATCAACAAAGTGGCACAATATGCATCGTGCTATGACAACTCGCATTGGACAGCAATCAAGCATATATTCAGGTACATTAAAGGCACAAAGAGCTATATGCTCAATCTGGGTGATAAAGGAGTAAGCAGGAGTACCATTATGGTAAGCCTTTCCGGCGCATGTGATGCTGATTGGGCTGGAGACTTGGATGACGGAAGATCTATGATAGGATACTTCTTCTATCTTGATGATGGTGGAGCCATTTCATGGCAAACTCGTAAGCAATCATCAGTGGCGACGTCGTCTATACAAGCGGAATATCAAGTGTTGTCAATGGTGACGAAGGAGGCCATCTGGCTTCGTGAATTACTAAAGGATCTGGGATTCACTCAAGGATCTATGACTATACAACAGGATAACCAATCCACCATTGCTTTGGCAAAGAACCCTATACATCATGCAAGGACCAAGCATATCGATATACAGCACCATTACATACGAGAGTGTATTGAAAACGAGGCTATACGCCTGCTATACATCCCTACGGAGGAAATGGTGGCAGATTCGCTGACGAAAGCCCTTCCAAAGGCAAAGTTCGATTTTTGTGTGCAAGGAATGGGTATAATGACGAGCGGCGAGCAAATAATGGCGAATGATGGATAAAAATAAATATTACGGCGAAACAACAGGTAGAATGAGTGTTAAGGCAAATATTTGTGATGGAAACCTATAATATTGCTCAGGATTTCCATTTTTCACTACTTCTTTTACCTATTTTCATGCTTATAAGTGGGGAATTTCGACCTTTTTCGGTCATCTAGATAGCATCCCATTGGTAATGTTTTGTTTTGCTTAGCTTGGCTTTATCTCGTTAAGCGGGAGTATTGAGATTACAGGTTACAACTCGATATAGCGCACTCGATATAGATAATTTGTGGCGCAGTGGCGTTGGGATGACATCATCAACAAATGTGTAAAAGCGCGTTACTTAGGTGATCAATAAAAACACCACTCTTCTCTCTCCATCCTTCTTATTCCTCTTAAGTTCACAACAATCTACCAATAGTCTCTTCTATCTCACTTTTCTTTCCTCTCTTATCATCATTCTGCCCTCTTCAAAAACTGCCTACCAATGACCTGTCAGCCCTACCCAGACTGCCAATGTCCACCCCAGTATAAGCCACTCATTTCCAATATCTCCCAATATATACCACTTCAACACCTCCCAGCAACCAGCCCCACAACCTTTATAAACCCCACCCAATTGTCTTCTTACTATCTCCCAGAAGCCATCTGGAACCTCATACTCCTCCAGCTAATATTCCAGGGTCTGCACTACCCCCCTCCTCCTGCCCCACTCTCATACATTCCTCACACTCAAAGGCACCTCCCAGCACCAAATGCCCTGACCTGAAGTTCAATATGATATTTACTGTAAAACTCTCCACCAAATCATCCAGAATTTTGAAGGCATCTACTTCTTCATCACCATCCCCCAGGTCCATAATTCTCTCTAGTCCCACTCCTTTATGATCCCCACATACTATTATCTCTCAGGCCAAAGGTCCTGCCCCAGCCCACATTGACTATCTATACCCACCCACTATCTTCCAATAATATTATCCAATTGGCAGGATATATGATCAGAAAGTATTCATTTTATATTATAGAAGATGCTATTTGACAAAGTAAGTTCTAGTAGAAGTTTGTCAGTAAATAGTAATGCAATCTGAAAACATATAGACATAGAGATATAGAGATTGTATCAAATTAGGAAAAAGGTAGAAGATTACATAATCAAGGTACAGGCACTATAATGGAATAATATAGAAAAAACTCACAAGTCTCTAGAGATTATCAAGATAGAAGATAAAGTTCTGATGTATTAAAATTTAGTAGAAGATTCTTGGTTATGAAAACTGGAGCCCAAGCACAAAAAACCTTATCTGGTACAATATATAAATGGAACTACCTTTTGACTATGAAAGCTCTCTGATATAATAATCCCTATTACCATCTATTGAAACTGACTTAAGAAGTACCATGGCCAATAGCCAAAGTACTGCTGTCCAAAGAGCCATCAAAAGACAGTGGCACACTACTGAACCTCTAACTATTGAGGAATCTTATGATAGTATTTGAAGTATTTTATAAACTCATCTCTTTCAAATCTTATACATCAAGACCTACCACCATTAGAGAGAATTCTAAAAGTACTTCAAGCTTGGATAGATACTTAATCAGAACTCAGAAATTACCAAAGATGATTGAATTGCCAATTGCCAGCTCTCCTTATTTACATATCACTATTGCTAAGAGAGTTTATAAGTTATTTCAAGATGATGAACCAGTACTAGTCTATCTGTGAGAAATAACCCCATAGACTTCAAGCTAGTAAGGTAATACTATTGGAAAATAATAATAAAACAAATTATATGATATAAGACTATATATATAGACCATTGAAACCTAGGAGTTTGAATAGATATTCTAGAGATGAAACTATTTATTCAGAAGGAAGTTGTAATGGTAGAGCCAAATTTGGAAGAAGAAAATAAAGAATAGACATTTGATCTTAACTGGTCTCAAATTAATATAGCTATATAGTGTGACAGTTGACCTGAAATAGTAACAGGAATCAGGGGAATTGACATTTGATTGTGGTATACAAATATGATTCCCAATATAGTATAGCAGTCATTCTATAACTGTAGAAACTTTAGCAACTATAGAAATTCTACAGATGTAGAGATCTTAGCAAATGTAGAGATCTTAGCAGATGTAGAGATCTTAGCAGATATAGAAACTGACTCATAGGAAATGTAGTCATAACTTAGCCACCTCATAGCTAGCAAACTTGTATAAATAACCCAGTATCTTAGAGTGAATAAACCTCAGATCAAAAGTGTTAGCATAAAGAACAAGTATACCAATAAAGGGACTTTCAGGATTACCTCTTTGACACATTTTGGCCTCACAGAACTACTGACTCTAGGAGTCAAGAAGACAAGAATTCAAGATAAAGAAATCTGACATACTTGCTAAGTTTAGTGTCCACTATGTTACAACTTGGTGCCCATTGGCTGGTGATTCAAGATGAATCCCTCACTTTCAAGCTGAACAATGAACAACTGCTACCAAAACCAACACAACACAATCAGAAAGAATGGATATGAGACCACCTGTATTCCATGGATACATCTCTGATGAATCAATCATCACCTTTATTGATGATTTTGAGCAGTATGCTGCTGTTAGGACCTTAACTCCAGCACAACAAGTAGCCCTACTCTCTGTAAGCCTTCGAGGCCCAGCAAGAACTGCCTTCACTGCAGTCAACCACATAGGAGCAGATGCCCCAGCAACACTATTAGCCATGAAGACTTGGTTCTGAAATGCCTACTACACCGATGAAATCAAACAAGCCCTCAAGGATCAATTGAACACCATTTGTCAAGGAATGGCCAAAGACCCGAATACATTCTACACAAGGATCTGGCATCAAATAGTCCATGCTGACTACCTTGATGCAGTTCAAGACCAGGTGGCTGAAAATACCTTTATGAAGAGTATCCACCAAGAAATTGCCTTAGCCATCCGATCCACCCCAATGGCACTGGACCTAGGACAGAAAGTCACCTATGCTCAAAGATACTGGACTGCCAGGCACCCATAAGGCCACACGATGGAAAGAATAACTGGAGTAAAAATCGAACCAAGGAATACCCACATAGTCCCGACTGCCATAGTCAATAGGAATACCCAACACAACAACCACTACCTCAAGAAAGAAAGACTGATCCAATGGAAAAACTGGCCAAACAGTTTGCAGAAATGACTGCACATCTCAGTGATGTAGTCAAAGAATTCAAGAGACAACCGGTGCAGAAGTTTGCTGCTATGAATGAAAGACAATCAATAACTTACTATAATTGCAAAGAAGAAGGCCATTATGCATCAGAATGCATGGCAGAGAACAAGCACAAGGCTCAGCCAAGCAATGCAGCTAGGAATCGAGAATAGGCCAACATTATCACCTTCAAGGAAATCAGAGAATCAGAAGAAAAGCAGGAGGAATGGGAAGCTTATCCCGCTACCTCAAGCAAGAAGGACAACCGAGCTACACCCTACAAGCCCATGGGCAGGCCTCCAAAGAAGACCCAAGCACAAACTAAAAAGTCAGAAGCAGCCTTCGAAAAAGAGATGCAGCCAAGTGAAGCAGACCAGGATATAGAGCTAGAACAAAATGCTGAGCTGGAACAAGCAGTAGAAGATATCATTCAGAACACCACACCATCAAGTGAAGGAAAGAAGGAGCAGAAGTTGCACAAGACCAAGACTTTCAAGTATGATATCTTCAAGGACCTCAAAGACCAAAAGGTCAATGCAACCTTTGGTCAACTGGCAGACATTCCGACTTTTAGACAACAAATGAGAACAGGAATTTCAGATATCAGCAAAGATCAAGGCTGGCAAATAATTGAAGCCAACAATGCACAAGTGGACTCAGATGAAGAGAGTGAAGACAATCAGAAAACATCAGCCTATGCCACTTGCCAGATTGAAGACCGAGTCTTTGAAGCCATCATTGATACTGGAGCTAGAGGATGTCTCATCACCAAGAAGGCAGTAGACCACCTGGGTTGGGAAATAGAAGAGGCCACCAAACTGGTATTCGTCACAGCTGATGGAATATGAGCAACACCCTTGGGAAAGATATAGGATGTCCCAATCAAGTTCAGAGAAGCTACCATTCCAGTAGATGTTATTATCACCAATGCAACCAACTATGATATCCTCATCAGCAATCAATGGCTTCACAAAGCCAAGACAATGATTGATCTCAGTGCTCAGAAGATGCAGATTGTCTATCGAGGCAGGAAGATTAGAATTCCTACCAATGTCCACAAAGGAGTCCACCCCAAGATGGAGGAAGAACAAGAGGAAGAAGCCTACATGGTCACTACAAGGAAAGGAAAATGCAAACAGCTGATGGATGAAGAATGGTATACAAGAATTACAGACGGATATGCTCCACAAGGAAGGTGCCCCCATGGCGAAGGAATGTACTGTGCCCAACACTTGGATCGCTGCTATTCCTGTATCATTAAGGTAAAGAAAATTACCAATGGGCCAAAAAGGAACCAGGAGGAACCTGAAGACAGACCACCTGAGCTATTGGATGATAGCGAAGATGAGGAGGAAGATATCACAGTCAAGATACAAAGAATCCATCCTGATGCAGTCATGCCTCAGTACAAATCAAAAAATGCAGCTGGAATGGATCTATCCACCACCACCCATGCAATCCTCGAACCACAGACCACCACTATCCTTGGAACAGAAATTGAAGTAACTATCCTGCTCAACCATGTTGGAATCCTCAAGACAAGGAGCAGCTTGGCGAAAAGTGAAATATCTATAGAAGGAGGAGTCATCGACTCAGACTATACAGGAGAAATCCTCCTCCTTGCAAGGAATCACAATCCAACAATTCCATTCCAAGTAAGGAAAAAGGATCAGCTAGCACAGATGCTCATCCTACCTGTCCTTAATCCAAGGATCAAGGAAGTCGCAAATATCAGACAAACCAAGTGAGGAAGAGCTGGATTCGGCCCTACAGGAAGAGGAGTCTTTGTAGCAACCAAGATTACCGAACTAGAGCACAAGAAGGAGGAGAGTCAAGACAAACACACTTACATAATCAGAAGGAACTTTCCCCTCAGGAAAGAATTAGCAGATCTCTTGCATATATTCAAAGATGTACTGGTGACAGACTTCAAGGACATCAAAACCAAGGAGCCCCTATTCTATCATGATGTCAATACAGGAGATGCAAAGCCAATCTATCAGAAGGCCTGCCCTATTCCACCAGCATACAGGGAATGGCTCAAGATGGAAATCAAGGAGATAGAGGAATCCAGTATCATTAAAGATGCTAGTAGCCCCTGGTCATCACTTATTGTTCTAGCACCAAAGAAAGGAAGCTGACCAGGAGAATTTGCACCAAGGCTCTGCACAGACTACCGAAGGCTCAACGAAGTCACAGAAAAGATAGACAACTATTGCCCAATATTGGTGATATCCTCATCATGCTGGGAAATGAAGCACGATTCTATATCACTCTGGATCTATTCTCAGGATTTTATCAAATCGGCCTTACATCTGAAGCCAGCAAAAGATCAGCCTTTATCACTCCAATGGAACTTATGTCTACCTCTGCATACCCTTCGGAATGTGTAATGCACCAGCAAGTTTTCAGTGAATGATGAACAGCATCTTCAGGGATGTTATGGAGAAATGGATGATGGTGTATGTGGATGATGTGATCATCTTCAGCCGGACAGCCAAGGAACACTTGGAACATATCAAGAAAATCCTCAGAAGGCTCTACAAACATGATCTCTATATCAAGCCCAAGAAATGCAAATTTGGAGAAGAAGAAATTGCATACCTCAGACACATCATCAATCATGAAGGAACACACACTGATCCTGCAAAGATCAAAGCAGTAGCAGCATATCCAGTACCCGCCAGCATTACTGAAGCCCGAGCCTTTATGGGTCTTGCATCCTACTACAGATGATTCATCTGCAGATTTTCTCATATTGCCAGTCCTATTTATGACCTGTTTAGAAAAGAGATCAAATTCCAGTAGACACAATAGCAGCAACTAGCCTTCAATGAGCTCAAGACCAGGTTGACCCAGGCCTCAATCTTGAGAAGACCCAACTGGACTCAAGAGTTCATCCTGCAGACAGATGCCAGTGTAATGGGACTTGGAGCTGTCCTCACTCAGAAGAAGAATGGTGCCGAATATGTAATGGCCTATCTCAGCAGAGGTACTCATGGAGCTGAGCAATCCTATGAATCATACAAGCTGGAATGTCTTGCAGTTATTTGGGCTATAGAGAAGTTCCACTACTACTTGGCTGGAAGGCACTTCACTATCCTGACAGACCACTTGGCACTCACCTGGTTGCTCACCACCAGCGAGCCAAAAGGAATCTATGCCCGATGGATCATGAAGCTGTAAGCCTATGATGCCACAATCACCCACCGCCCTGGAAGAACGAATGCCAATGCTGATGCCCTCTCATGGATGCCCCAAAGGACCCAACCCCCATCCAATCATCATGAATAAGGAGCTGTACTATGGAATAATCAGCTACCTGGGGCAGCGAAAGATGCCCCCGCATCTGGAAGAATGGACAAAAATAATTATTAATTAAACCTGGAAACAATTCGAAACTGATGGAGAAATACTCAAGAAAGGACAGCAATTAGTCATCTCCAAGCACTGGAAAAACCAAGTAATGAAGGAAGTACATGAGCAAGGCCATATAGGAAGAACAAACACATATGACAAAGCAAAAAAGACCATTTGGTGGCCAGGAATGGAAGAAGACATCATGCAATTTGTCAGGACCACTGACAAATGCCAGAAACAGAAACAAGACCAACAGAATCAAGCCCCTGGATCAGCAGACATAGAACCAATACCATTTGCCCACATTGCAATGGATGTTATTGGTCCCCTACCCCTGACATTGACAGGCAACTGATATGTCATTGTGATTGTGGACTTATTCACAAAGTGGGTAGAGGCTGGACCCCTCAAAGAAGCCAATGCACAGTCAATTGCTAATTTCCTTCACAGGGAAATCATCTGCCGATTCAAGACCCCAAAGCAAGTCACCACTGATAGAGGAACAGAATTTATCAATCAGTTCCATGAGATTCTTTACAAAAAGTACAAGATTCAACACATCAAGACCTCAGCCTATCACCCACAAGGAAATGGACAGGCAGAACGAACCAACAAGACCTTCAAGAATGTCATTGCCAAGATCTGTGATGAATATGGAAACTGGAACCACTATCTTCCAATAGAATTATCCACTCTGCAGGATATACGATCACAAAGCACCCATTTCACACCGTGAGAAATACTATTTGGAGAAGAAAGTTCTAGTGGAAATTTGTCAGCAAATAATGATGCAATCTGGAAGCATGTGGATATGGAGATATGGAGATTGCATCAAATTAGGAAAAAGGTGGAGGATTATATCATCAAGGTGCAGGCATTGCAGTGGAACAATGCAGAAAAAACTCACAAGCCCCTGGAGTTATTAAGATAGGAGATGAAGTCCTGGTGTATTGGAATATGGTGGAAGCTTCTTGGTCATGAAAACTGGAGCCCAAGTGGGAAGGACCTTATCTGGTGCAAGATATAAAAGGGACCACTTTCCGACTACGAAAGCCCTTAGGCAAAATAATCCCTACCACCATTCACTGAAACTGACTCAAGAAGTACCATGGCAAATTAACAAAGTACAGCCACAGCCCTCAAGATCACTAGTGCTGCTCAAAGAGCTATAGAAAGACAGTGGTGCTCTACAGAACCACCTACAATGGACAAATCCTTTGACAGTATCCAAAGCATGATAAACACACACTTGTCCTAAATCTCACACTTCAAGGCCTATCAAAACTGAACCGAGTTTCAGGAATACTTCAAGTTGGGACAACTGTTGAATTCAAAACCAGCTATGGACAGAGAAGATTGGATTCGTGAGTGTCAGCTCTCTCACACTCAAATCCTCATTGCCACCAGAATATACCACCTATTCAAGGATGATGAACCAGCTCTAGCCCAGTTCTGAGAAGTAGTACTAGGAGATTTCAGCCAGGTTAGAAGACAACATTGGGAGAATGTGATGACACAAATTGCACAGTACAAGGAAATTCAGATAGTTGAGGCTTGGGAATTCGAGTGAATAGGATGTTTCAGGGATGAATCACCTATTCAGGAGGAAGTTGTGACAGTTGACCTGAAATAGTAACAGGAATCAAGGGAATAGACATTTGATTGCGGTACACAAATCTGATTCCCAATATAGTATAGCAGTCATTCTACAACTGTAGAAACATTAGCAATCATAGAAATTCTACAGATGTAGAGATCTTAGCAGATGTAGAGATCTTAGCAGATATAGAGATCTTAGCAGATGTAGAGATCTTAGCAGATGTAGAAACTGACTCATAGGAAACATAGTCATAACTTAGCCACCTCATAGCTAGCAAACTTGTATAAATAACCCAGTATCTTAAGTAAATAAACCTCAGATCAAAAGTGTTAGCATAAAGAACAAGTATACCGATAAAGGGACTTTTGGGATTACCTCTTTGACACATTTTGGCCTCACAGAACTACTGACTCTAGGAGTCAAAAAGACAAGAATTCAAGATAAAGAAATCTGACGTACTTGCTAAGTTTAGTGTCCACTATATTACAATAGTTAGTAGTCCCTAATTTTGACAATTTCTAAATATTTTGAAAAGTTTGAAATCGAAGACTCAATATAGTATAGCATTTTGACAATGTCAAAATATTTTGACATTTTCAAAATAACTTATAACTTAACTAGTGCTCCCAATGAATCAAATTGAATTTAATTAGACCTAAATTGGATTCAATTCAAAAACTTCAAATTAAATTGAGGTCCAATTCAATTTGAATTGAAAAATCCCAATTCAATTCGATTTGAATGATTCTCAATTTGATTCAATTCAAATTCACTTGATTCATTTGAGAGTACTAAACTTGGCTGCCCATTTCATACTTAGCAAACTTATATAAATATGTACCCCAGTATCTTAGAGTAAATAAACCTCAGATTGAAAGAATTAGAAAAGAACAAGTATATTGTGGCATGGGATTTGTATATCTATAAGCTTTAAGCATGGCTCAATGTGCTACTTGATGAAGTATGTGGTTTGTATGTCAAGATAAAAAGGAATCTCCAAGTGAATGGTCATGTGATCAGCTTGTTCGAAATGTTGGAAAGGTTGGATGTGGGTGATTGGCTCGATGATGGGAGTCCATATGGTGGCTCAATGGCTCCATTGTTTAGTAGATAATAGGTGGACTTTTCTAGCAGCAATTACTTGGGTACATAGACTGAATATGCAGGTCGATTATCATGCATGACAGTCAGTAAATTGGTCTGAAATTCTTGGCAGTTTGTGGTGCAGTATGGGTAAAGAAAACAGAGGTTGACAGCTTGCTCATCCATCTGTTTTGTTAACTTTGAGGGTGATGGGTGAATGGCAACTGTGCTGGCTTTTCTAAGCTAAGTATCCTTGGGTTCCTTGGATGGATCTCAGGGGTCTGAGGTCTTGAATCTTGAATGTGGTCTGAATGTACAGGTCTTGTGTTTGAATGTATGATCCAAATGGCGGTTAGTCCAAATGGCAGTTAACAGGATCTTGGTGACAGTTTCCTTAACTTGGCAGTTTCTCTTGAACTGAATGGGTAGTCAGTTTACTGGCAGTTTCCATATTGTAACAGCAGTCTTGAAACTTGAATGGTGGTCAGTTTTCTTGAAGTTTGTGGTGGTCTATGGTGGCGAATTCCTAATAGTGGTCATTTCTTTAACTTGGCAGCAGTTCTTAATGTTTTTCCTGGTAGCAGTTGGCAGTTTTGAACAAGAGTTATCCTTGGCTCTTGGAGTCTTTTCCCAAAGTTCTTACACTCGACTTTTTGTCTTTCAGAACTTAAGTTGGTTTATCTTACACTAGACTTCTCAATGTCATTCAGATAAAAGCCAATTGACTCAGTCTTGAATCTTGGATATCCAGGGTAGTGGTGATTTCCATAACTTGGTAGTTTTCCTAGTGGCTTCTTAAACAAGAGTTATCCTTGACTCTTGGAGTCTTTTCCCAAAGTTTCTCAAAAACTTAAGTTGGTTGCAAACTACTTGCAATCCAATTGACTGAGGTCCTTATTCACTCATTCTTCAGGGGGTATTTTATATAAGTTTGCTGGCTGGTTGCTAACTTGATTGCTATCTGGCTAACTATAGTGCAGTTATTACATTACATGGCTAAGTATGCTATTGTTACGCTGTGATGGATGTCTGAATACAGGTACAGTAATTATTTATACTAGATATGGATGTAAAGGGTGAGATCACTGAAAATGGTTGTTTGGGTTGGCATTACTGAAAACGAATGTGTCATTTGTTTACACCAAATTTGGTTGTATCGATTGTTTATACCAGATATGGACATAAAGGAGGTATCACTGAATGCAATTGAATGACTTACTGACATAAGGGTTGGGGTGGCTATCTGTATGTAGTTAAACTATATCACACTTGTGGGGGGGTATTTGTAAGCAAAAAGAGGGTGCAGATCTGTACTTTAAAGGGTATAATATCCTTTATCAGTGGCAAACAAATCATCTTGCTGGATTGTGACTTCATCAATCTGTTCTTCAAAAGGAAGAAGTGCTGGCCAAGAGGTGAGGGAGTAGAATAGTGGCCAATCATCTTCAATAATATTCTCCAATTTGAACAGCTTGGATGTGGACAGAGGACTAGTAGACTCTCTGCTGCTCTTCTTCTTCTTCTCCTTCAGAGGTCTGGTTAGTTTTGGTATCAGAGGGAGCTGCTTTCAGGGCAGAGTCTTGGAGTTCTTGGACCTCCTCCTCTTCAAAGGTAGGGACTTCTTGAGCTTCTTCTTGATTTGGCTCCCAGATGATATGGTGTGAACTAAGGCTGACAGAATGGTGGGTAGTTGGGGTAGCTCCAGCAAGTGCCTCGATAGTAATGGGCAGACCTTCGAATATCTCCATAAGGCTCATGAGGTGACCTTGGTGGTTGTCTCAGAGGGGTGTAGTGTGGAAACCTGGCAAAGTGGGTTCAGTTTGTTGGCTTCCTATAGTGATGTGGTTGCTTCCAATATAATTGGCTACTTCAGCTTCTACCCAACTGGCTTCTTCAGTCATAAGGTGGACAATGTTCTTGGCAGTTACTCCTTGCAAGTGTGCTATAGCCCAGGGAACATAGTGGAAGATTTAGTGGACACAGAGGGCTCTCTTAATAAGCCAGCTGGTGATTAATAGTTCAGCAGTGAGGTCTTCTCGATCATCTTCTTGAGTTTCATTATGGAGGTGGTGGCCAATTTTGTAGTTATGTCAGAGAGTCATTTGATCAGAGGTGTCCTTGAGCTGCTGGGCTATGATGTACCGATAGTTGATGAAGTGTCCAAGGTCTTCAGTATAGAAGTTCAGATGATCCAAGGTATCTGGGTACCAGATAGCCTCCTTGATAGCATCAAAGATAATGGTCTTGAGACTTGGCAAAGGGGTAGAATGGTGGGAGGTCTGGTTGGAATGGTGGGTAGGAGATATTGTGTGTGTAGAGTATTTGTTCTTTGGTGCCGGTTCTTGAGGCTGAGGCTGCATTCTTTAAATAACATATTCTTCATTTCAACTCAGATTATCATTGCTTCTTTTGGTGTGATCACTTAATAGATTAGGTTGTCTGTTTGATTGTTACACCATTATGTCATCTGATCTTTAGCAGTCACTCATACTTCATATTCTGATATTGTTGATTGTGCACATCACAATATATACCACTAAAAGAATCTTTAGGATTATATCTTTGACATATTTGGCCTCAAGAAACTACTGACTCTATAAGTCAAGAAAACAAGAATTCAAGATAACATACTTACCAAGCTTAGCATTCACTATATTATAATA
>RQIL01040558.1:0-16696 GCA_003951145.1 Jimgerdemannia lactiflua | reverse complement strand
GATAAAATAGTACTTCATTTCTCTTTATTCAGAATACAGAAGTCTACCTTATCTAGTTTCTTACTTTTATTTTTTTTTCTATTGGCTGCAGCCCCATTTATTAACTATCTAACACAATGAGGATGTCCTCATACCACATCAGTAGCCACTTCCTAACCCTCCTCTATTCCACCCTAACTACTACTCATTCCCCTACTCCTACTCTTGCAAACCTAATCTCCCCACCCTCAACTTGTACTCTCCCCTCACTTCTTTCATATATAACCTCCACTAGTTTCTGATGGTGACCCCTCTGTGGGCCTCACTCCTTCTGCCACCCTGACAATATGTCTACTAAAAGGCCCCACCTCACCATCTTTTCCTCCTTCGACATCCTCTTGCTCTTCTCAAAAACTGCCTGCCAATGCCCTGCCAGCCCTACCCATATCGCCAAAGCCCACCCCAGTATAAGCCATTCATTCCCCACACCCCCCAACAGCCTCTTCTTTAAAACTTCCCAATGTCCAGTACCATGAATTCTGTAGCATCCCCTCAATCTATCTCCCACTTCCCTCCAGAACTCATCCATCACCTTGCACTCTCTAAGCCAGTGTTCTGGGGTCTGCACCACCCCCCCCTCTCTCCCTACTCCATGATACTCCTCACACTTGAAGTTCCCCCCTGAGACCAGATGACCTGACCTGAAGTTCAGCATCACATTTCGCCTAAGCACTCTCCACCACACCACCCAGAACTTGGGTGGCAACCACTTCTTCACCTCTATATCCCAGGTCCACAGTCATCTTAGCAGTCACTTGTACTTCATATTATCAATTATATGTATATATCACATCTGCTCCTTGCAAAAATAGAGCCATCCTCAGCAGTGAGGGTTACACAGAGGTTATGGGGTCTTGAATTTCTCCAGAAAGAGTTTGTTGGTACATTGGCAGGGACTGGCCATCCTTGTATAGGGCAGAGGGGCTATTACTGGACTAACTATCTGAGAGAGATTTGAACTCAGCTAATAGCTTCATTTCAGTATACTTCAGCTTACTAAATGTCCTGCTGGTTCCAGGGTCCCAAGGTAAACTTTCAATGCTTAAGGCACTGGTTATTACCATATATCATCGATAATTCAAAGAAGTCAATATAGAGATTGGGTAATGTATTTTGTCTCCACTGGGTAGTAGGGTCTGATGTGGTTGCAATATATCTTAGTCTTAAGTATGGCTCTATCCAGAGTCTTGAGTTGGTAGGTGAAGTTTATGAAAACTTGGTGAATGATATAAGGTTCTTTCTATTTCAGTTCAAGCTTGGTACTCTAGTTTCCTTCTATAATGGTATGGTATACCAAGACTTGCTGTCTGATAAGCAGGGGTGTAACAGTTCTAGTTTCTTAATTGAGGAAGTGATTTAATTCTAGAAGTTCAAAGTAGCTCGAAGAGTTACTTGGAGTTCAGGATGATCTTGTGGTTTCTGGGAGAAAATATTCTGAGCTTTATTTATGAGAACAGAGAGGATATTTATACAAGATCTGAAAGAAGGATCTGGAAGGATCTGAGAAATCAATGGAAATGCCAAGAGGAAAGTTTGTTGTAAAGATAACAAATAAAGTTCTGCAATGTTCTATGGAGTTCTGTGACTAGCTAAAACTAGAATAGAAGTGACAAGAATGTTCTAGCTATGGCTTGGTGCCAAGAAAGGATTTCTAAGCATTTGGAAGGTGCTGGAAGGTTATGGAAAGTACCTGAAATGACAAAGAAAAGAAATAAACTATGCTAAAATGTTACATCTCCCACTCCTTAGGAATCAATGTCCTCATGGTAATATAAGAAAATAAAACCAAAAAGAAACAAGAATAAAATATATTGTCTCATTAGCAAAGACTGGCCATCCTTGTATATATAAGGCAAGGGCCAAAGTATTATCTCGATCAGATGAGAACTGGTTTAAATCTCATTAGTTATAGGCTTTGCAGAGATCTTCTGTGAATCTTATTGCTGATGCTATACTCTTAGAGTGCCCTGATATATAATGTACCTGATTAGTACAGTATATTATCTACTATCCAAGGGGAGAATCTCATGTGTAGTCAATGAGTTTCTTTTTGCTCAAACTCTTGAATGAGGTATTGGGAGTTCTTGAGATTGGCAGCAGGTTCTCAGGTAGTATCATATTTAGGGTAGCCCATCCACTTGACTAGGTATTCTATATGATGGTATCAGACTTACTTGTCTAAGATTTTCTCAACTTCATACTCAATGTAGTCTTCAATCATGACTGGTGCTGAGGGCATCAGAATTTGGCCAGGGTAAGAGGGTGACTAGTTTCAGGCCTTGAGTTATAACATATGAAATACTGGATATATTTGTATGGTTGATGGTAGACTGAGATAGTAGAAGTAGGTGAAGACTTGTTTGGTGATCTCAAAGAGTCCAAGATACTTGGGCTGGAGTTTGGCTGACTGACAGTTGACTTGAGATTGGGTCTTGATGTTGTTGGCTTTGAGTAGAACCATATCTCTGATAGTATATATAATAGCATATCATTTCTTATCTTCATACTTAGCTTAATATTGTTGAGCCTTTTGTAGATTTTGCAGTAGCAGTCTTGAGAAGGAAATCCATTTTGTTGATAAGGTTCTGAGCAGTGTAGACTTATGTGTGACTGGACTGCTGGAATAAGACTAGGCTTGCAGGGGTCTTAGAAATTTGACCATATAGTAGCTAAAAATGGAAAAGATCAGTAAATAATTAGACTGTGTTATTATAGGCAAACTCAGCATATGTCAGATAGTGGTCTCAATTATCTTGCTCATAAGACACATAGTTTCTGAGCATTTATTCAAATATTCTATTCATTTGCTTGGTTTGTCTATTGGTTTGAGAGTAGAAGGCAGTGGATATAGCAATTTGAGTTCCAAGAGTTTTGAAGAGTACTTGCCAGAAGTGACTTGTAAATTTGGGGTTGCGGTCACTGAAAATTACTTGGGGAAGTCCATATTGGTGGAAGACAGACTTGAAGAAGATTCTCACAATTTCAGAGGCAGTGACATTGGTTGTAGTTGGCTCAGCAATTATAATCTTGGTGAGATGGTCTATAAATACAATGATGGCATTTTAGCCTGATTTGGTTTGTGGGAGTTGCACAATAAAGTCCATTGTGACTTGCTCAAACTCCTTGATCAGAATCGGCAGTAGCTGTAGAAGACTGGTAGGTGCTTGATTGCTTGACTTATTTCTTTAGTAAAGATTGCAGCTCTGAATATACTCCTTGATTTCCTTGAGTATGTTTGGCCAGTAGTAGTCTTATTGAATGTTCTTGATGGTCTTCTCAGTTCCAAGATAACTAGCTAGTGGGAAGTCATGATGTTCATGAAGAATCTTATATTGTAGTTCAGAGTTGGTAGGAATGTAGACTTTGTCTTGATAGTACATGAAGTTGTCCTTGAAGGTGTACTTTTTCTTGAATTCCTTGGTGTCCTTTTGTAGAACCAGAGAGTCTTATTTATATGCCATCTTGATCTGGTTAAGAAATTCAGGCACCATGGTGACTTGTAAGATAGCAGCAAGATCAGGTCTTCTTGAGAGTATATCTGGTACAACTAGGGTTTTGCCAGACTTGTAGATGATGTTTGGGGTAAAGGTCTGAAGTAACTGACTCCACTTAGCTTATTGATGGGAAATAGTTGGTTGGGTGTTGATGTACTGAAGGGACCTGTAATCTGTGATCATATCAAACTTAACTTCTTCTAGGTAGTATCACCAGGTCTTGAGGGCATGAATGATTGCCAGGAGTTCCTTTTCATGAGTGGCTAGCTTTTGTTCTGCAGGGGACAATTTCCTTTACTCAAAGTCAATAGGTCTGTGTCCTTTACCATCATCTTGAGAGATGACTGCACTAATTGCAAAGTTGGATGCATCGGTAGTAACTGTGAACTTCAAGTTCAGGTCCATATTTCTAAGGACAGATGCATGGGTCAGGCAGTTCTTGAGTTCTTGAAAGGCTTGTTGACAGAAGATATCCCAGATATAGAAAATATAGTGATCAGAGTTGGGTTCCTTTTATAGGAGGTTTGTCAAAGATTCTGCTATACCAGAGAAGTTCTTGAAAAATTAACAGTTATATCCAGCAAAACCAAGGAAGGACCTAAGTTTGGTGAGGCTTACTGGCACAGACTACTGTTCAATGGCTTGTATTTTTCTTGAGTCTACTTGAATTCCTTTAGCTGATACAATGTATCCAAGGTATTCAACTTGATCCTTAAAGAATTCACATTTCTTGAACTTTGTATACAGCTTGTATTCTCAGAGGATCTTGAGGACTTGTTCAATATACTTGAGGTATTCTTCTTCAGTGCTACTGAAGATCAGGATATCATTAATATACACAAGTACAAAGATATAAAGTTGGTCCTTGAAGACAGTTTGCATAAGATCTTAAAAGGTTGCTGGCACATTGGTGAGACCAAAAGCCATGACTAGAAATTCATAAAGTCCAAATGGTATCATGAAGGCAGTCTTGGGTATGTCTTCAGGTTTGATTTGAATTTGGTGATACCTAGAGGTGAGATCAATCTTGGTGAAGTACTTGGCATTCTTGAGTGCATCAAAGATTTGATTGATGAGTGATAGAGGATAATGGTTCTTAACAGTGATCTTATTGAGTATATGGTAGTCTATGTACATTCGCAGGGTATCATCCTTCTTCTTGATGAATAGGACTAGGGAGCCAAAGAGTGACTTGCTTGGTTGAATGGCTTCTCACTCAATGAGTTCATTGAGTTCTTTCTTAACTGCTTCAATTTTAAGTAGTGACATGTGGTATATCTTCTTCTTGGGAATGGCCACATCTGGTACCAGCTTGATTTTGTGATCATAGTCTCTTGAAGGTGGTAGACCAGGCAATTTGTCCAGAAAGATATCCTTGTACTTATTTAGCAGTAGCTTGATACTTTTGCTGATTGATAGCTTCTTGTCCTCTTTCTTGGGTCAGATTAGTACAACTAAGGCACAGATAGCTTTCTTTAAGATCTTCTTGAACTGAATCATGGAGAGAGTTGCAATTAGGGTTTTTGTCTGGGTCTTGTCTAGCTTAATTGTAATGTTGACTCTATCTTGAATTAGAGTAACTTCATTCTTGGTCAAATTGATATATGGGTTGTATCATATAAGCCAGAGCTTGCCCAGGATCAGGTCATGGTCTCATACAGGTGCCACTTCAAAATCTAAACATTCCCAATACTTCTGAATCTTAAGGGGAAGTTTGGCAGCAATTGAGTTGATCAATGAGGTGGTGCCATCAGTAGTGACAACTCCACCATTCTTGCCAGCTGGCTTGAAGAGGATCTTGAGCTTGTCAATGAGATTCTTATTGATGAAGTTTCCAACAGCTCTGCTGTCTATGAGAACATCTAGTTCTTGACCTTTGACTAGACCCTTGAAGATGAGCATTGAGTTGGCTTGGTTTTCAGCTATGCTAGCAATTTGGTCAGTACTGCCAAAGCCTTTCTGATCTTGCTTAATAGAGATAATTCAGTGACTTCCTTAATGACAGGCAGGGTGGCTTGCTCTAAAATGAGCTGTGCAATCCTGTCACCTTTGTTGATAGTGTATGGTTGGTTCTTATGATTGACTAGTAGGACTTGCATTTCTTCTTAGAAGTCAGGTTCAATAACTCCAGTGCTGACATCCAGTGAGTGCTTGATACTGGGACCAGATCTTGGTACAATTCTTGCATAATGTTTCTTGGGTATTTTGACGGCTAGGCCAGTTGGAATGAGCCTTCTTTTGTGGGCAGGAATAGTGACTTATTGTACAGACTGAAGGTCTAAACCAATGGCTCCTTCTGACTATGGTTGAGAAATCTGGACCTTACAAATGCTTCCCCCCATCTCCGATGGGTGTCCTGGGCACATTCCCGGCTTCCACCACATCAACACCAAAGAACCTGGCAAGTTTGGCTCCTCTCGGTGAATGCTGGGAAGAACGAGGTTGCCAGGCGGGGATGTCATAGACCTTTGAGGCATCCCTGGGTGTGCATTGCTTATGATGGGCTCGGATATGACCGAATTGGAATGCGAGTCGGACCTTTGGTGGAGCAGGTGGACAAATGAACCATCATTGGTCAATAACTGCCGTGACACATCCGAGTCTGAGGAAATGTTGCCGTCAATATCATCATCTTTGTTGGTCGTGCACCTGCGCCGGTCCCTTATATACATAGACGTTGGTGTAGGGTTGACTTTAATGAAATTGAGTACAACTTCTTGTTTGACTTGTTGGCCTTGGGTGTCTTTGGACAGAACCAGGATCCTCTTGGATTTGGTAGTCTTCTTGGTACATTTTGTGGCAATATAGCCAGACTGTTGGCAAAAGAAGCAGGCTCCAGCCTTCTTAAGGCAATCCTTTTCCTCAGGTATATGTTTGCTCTTCTTATTCTTATCAATGATATCTAGATCTATGGGGGCAGGTCCAACAGTTCTAACTTTAGTTTTCTCCCTTCTGTAATAGTGGTCTCTTCTGCTCAAAGTGGTTCCCATAGGTAATGACATTGAACCTATTAGCAATTTTCATTACAGTGTCTAGGTCTTGGGTTCTTCAAGTTCAATACAAACTCAAGTTTGTCCTTTCAGACCTCAGATGTACTTGTTGACCTTCTCATCTTTGGTGACATAAGGCAGCTCTAGTAGAATAGACAGGAATTGTACATTGTACACTTGAACAGACTTGAGTTGTTTGACATTTGCCAGGTAGTCTCACACAACTTTGGTGCTGTTAACAGGTTTGAATTGACCTTGAATAGTATCTGAGAATTCACCCAGACCTTGATTCGGTCAGAGAATCTTGTGTTCTGGATATGATTTCACCACCAGATTGTAGTATTCTCTCAGAGGAGTATGGCAGCAAATTGGAATAGTACTGCTTCTTCTATATTGGTCAGTTCACCATACTGCTCCAATTGGAAAATCTATGCATCAGTAGACAGTCCTCCTCTTTGGCCATCAAAGGTGTCAGACTTCTGAGGCTTGATGGTGACTATCATCAGAGATATTATTGTAGGTACAGATATAGACTACACAGGAGCTTTACTCTTGTTCTTGTCTAAGCATTCTTGAAGTTGGGAGATCTGAGCCAATGTGGTGTGCAAAAGACTTTCTAGGGTTCCAGCTGACTTGGCTGTTTCTCTTCTTCTTTTTGTGGAATGTAGAGAGCATTCTGTGGGATGTAGGTGTTATAGAAGTTATTGTCCCAGGCATTGGTATTGAAATCCATAGACATGGTGTTGTGACTAGTTCTTGAGATTTCTTATTTAGGTAAGATGTAACTTAACCACTGCTATCAAGTATAATGGTTCTGGTTTCTTAATTGAGGAAGTGACTTAATTCCAGAGGTTCAAAGTAGCTCAAAGAGTTACTCAGAGTTCAGGAAGATCTTGTAGTTTCTGAGAGAAAATATTCTGAGCTTTATTTATGAGAACAGAGAGGATATCTATACAAGATTCGAAAGAAGGATCTGGAAGGATCTGAGAAATCAATGGAAATGCCAAGAGGAAAGTTCTTGGCAAAGATGACAAATAAAGTTCCACAATATTCCATGAAGTTCCATGACTAGCTATAACTAGAATATAAGTAACAAGAATGATCTAGCTATGGCTTACCAAGAAAGGATTTCTAAGCATTCAGAAGGTACTAGAAGATTATGGAAAGTACTAGAAAAGATAAAGAAAAGAAATAAACTATACTAAAATATTACAAGGGGCTTCAAATTGGCCATGCAGTCATAGTACTTCTTTTGCCATTCCTGGGCTTAGGTGATAAATCCTCATGCTTGCTGGCATACTTCATATAATCAGGTGATTTCTTCTGTGACTCATTTCATTAAATCTAGCTGGATCAGTTCCTCAGAGTCTTGAGCTTCTCAGCCATACACTATAGAAAGGGGTTTGCTGGATAGCAGCAACCTTGGAGGTATAGATGCTAAATAAGATTGCTAGCAGATAGATGTCTCAGTTTAGTTAATCTCTGGTCCTGCTGAGACCTTGCTTGATGGTCTGGTTCATTCATTCTGTGAGTCCATTCACCTGAGGATAGTAAGCTGTCATTGGTCATACTTGATCTTGAAGTTGCTTGCAAAGATCTTCATAGCTTTATTGACAAACTCATGGCATTGGTCTGTGATAATTTCCTTGGGGACACCATGGAAGCTGAAAACTTTATCATATAGGATTCTGATAATTGTCTGTATATCAGCAGTTTCAATAGCAAAGACTTCAGGCCATTTTGCCAGGTGGTCTTTGATGGTGAGGATGTAGCATCTTCCTCAGCTAGTTACTGGTAGAGGTCTGATGATGTCTATTTCCAGTCTTTGAAAGGCTCCAGCTGGTGCTGTGATTGGCATTAATAGTGCTCTATCAGTTGGTTTTTGTCAGTATCTTTGGTAGGTGTCACATTGTTGCATATGTATTGAAATTTGTTTCCTCATCTTGGGCTATCAGTATCACTTCTTGACTCTTACAATAGTGGCTCCAATTCCTTGATGTACATTCTGGTCATAGTTTGTTATCAGGATCTTTGATACTTCATCTTCTCTTGAAGCTTGGATATATTGATCTCCTTCCACTCTCCAAAGTTCAACATCACCTTTTTGAAATTTCTTAAGATTCCTTTGAATGAGTAGCTTATAAGCAGGCTGGATTCCTTTCTTGAAGCTCCTATGGTGCAGGCTCCAGATAAGGGCAAGGTGTAGTTCTTATTTCATTTGGGTGAGCAGGAAGCAGTCTTCTCTTGTGGGTACTCCTTCCCTTCTTGTTGAGTTCAGGGGATTCTTAACAGAGTATTGATGTTGGAGTTCTTGGTACCTTTCTTGTAGATGATAGTGAACTTGTATTCTTGTAAGGATATGATCCATCTAGCAAATATTCCTGAGGGCTCTGGCTTCTTCAACAACCATTGTAGATTGATGGTCTGTGATGAGGGTGAATCTCTTTTCCAGAAAATAGTAGCAGAAGTAGTCTACTGCCCATACTACTGCTAGGCATTCCAACTTAGTGGCTTCATAGTTTGCCTGTAATTCATTTGTGGTCTTGCTAGTATATTTGATAAAATGCTCTCTCTTATGGTCATCTTATTATGATAGAATTGATCCAAGTTCTAGGGCTGAGGCATTGATTGCCAGGATAAAGGATTTGTTGAAATTTGGTCACACCAGAACCTTCAGTGAGGGCCTTCTTGAGTAGATCAAATGACTTCTGTTGGTCTTCCTTTCAGTAGAATGGTTGGTCCTTTTTGGAAATATCTCAGAGAGATGCTGCCTTGTTTGAGAATCTTGGGATAAATTGCCAGTAGTAAGATACTAATATGAGGAAAGATAGGGTCTCCTTTGCTGAGGTTGGAGTTGAGTAGTTCTTGACTTTCTCTACCTTGTGGAGGTCAGCATATGTGCCTTGGGCTGAGATAACATATCTCAGATATTCAACTTAGTGTTTTCCAAAGAAGTACTTCTTGGCATTGAGTCTGAGTCCTAAGTTTCAGATAGTATTAAATACTTTGCAGAGGTCTTGCAAATGCTGCTTGAATGACTTGAAGTCGATGATTACATCATCTATATAGACTAGCATATTTCTTCCAATGAGGTCCTGGTAGACATGGTTCATCATTTATTAGAATGAGGCTGGTGCATTGCAGAGTCCTAATGATATTTGAAGATATTCGTACTGTCCTCATCTAGTGATAAAAGCTATCTTGCAGATGTCTTCCTTGGAAAGAAAATGAGGATTACTTGAAATCCTTGGAACTGGTCAGTAGTGATCATGTACTTGGCTTTTCTGAGGGCATTGAGGAGGTCATCAATTCTTAGCAGTAGATAGACATCTTCTGTAGTGCCTTTGTTGAGTTTTCTGAAGTCTACAACTAACTTTTCTTTAGTACAATGATTGCTGGTGAAGCCTAAGGGCTTGATGAGAGTCTGATAACTCTGTTTCATAGAATTTCATCTATGTGTTATTGTTCGGATTCAATCAGATGGTGTGGTGTTCAGTAGGGGCATTGTTGGATTGGTTTTGCATCTCCTGTATATATAGAGTGCTCTCCATATTCATATGATGGGAAGTTATTGTATGTGGTGGTTAATATATCCTTGTATTCTTCTATCAACTCCTGCATTTATTGTTGCTGGTCCTTGGTTAGAGTTGCCTCGATGTTGATAGCTTTAATTACTGAGCTTGCTGAGTCTTCCTCCTTGATACCATCAGTCCCACTGGAGAGAGCTTGCTGTTTCCCAAAAACTCATAGACTTCTTCCTCATAGGTATCTATCAGTGGTTCAAAATATCCAAGTATTGTTTATTTGGAGATAGTGATTATCTTGAAGCCTATATTTCTGATAGAGATATGGATTGGCGACATCTGGTTATGAATTTATTTCTCAGTCAAGAGTAGGTGATACTTTTCTTATAGCTCTATTGATGGCTCGAATATCAAGTTGTCAGCTTTCACTGGGAGGTGCACATCAAGGCCTCTTTGCTGGTAAGGCTGTAGGGTGATATCTTCTCTTACTTGGATAGGACAGCAGATATGGGGTCTCATTTGTCTGAACTGGGGCACTTTTGCTATATGAACTTCAATGGGTGGTGCCTAGTGGTCCCTGTTGGTGCTCCCAAAACCTCCTTGTCCTCTCTTGGTGCTGTCTAGTTGCTCTACCTCTTAAATGGTAGGCTGTGAAGTCTTGATAAAGAGGATTTAACAGATAGCTTTCAAGGGGCTGAAGTATCAGTGGTTCCTTTCATTGTTGTGAATAATGACCTTCAGAGGACCTCAGTAGTCCTGATTGATGATTTCTCCTTTGATGGTAATTCCTTCAGCTGCCAAGGATAATCTTGATGCCAGTTATTCATAGAGTCCTAGTGATATGGTAAGTGCAATTTGAAGATCAAAGGTCCTAGTGCTTCTGGGTTGGATTATTGTCTGATAGGGAAGACAGAGGTCATATCCAACTGATCCTTCTGTTTGTGCAAGAGGAGGCTGTACTCAGAGTGAAAGCAACTTGACTTGGATGACTGGCTGAGTCTTGAGGAATGGTACTTCAGTGGTTGCAATCATAGGTGAGAACTCCATTTGCTCTGGCTTGAAGAATAGCCAGTGTGCTCCTGTCTTTGAGTTCCTCATATAGTTGAATCCTATCCTTCCAAGGGGGTCCAGGGCTTCCATAAGGATAAAGGTAAGATTGACTTCTTGTTCACCTTGATGTGGGTGGCAATACCATCAAATGATAGCAAGAACTTCCCATGGTAGGTCCCAGATAGTGGTCTTGTTCTTGGCCTTACAGTCTCCTTCATGATTGATCTCTTTATATTTCCAACAGACCCAGCATATTTGAGATTCTTGCAGGGTGGAGTCCTTTCTTTTGTCTCAGCTCTTGTAGATATTCTTGCTAAGGTGAATGCTCTGGTGTTTGCACCAGTAATAGGTAAAGATTTTTTCACAATCACAGTGTCCTTTTCTAACAAAGCTTTCATTTCACTCCTTGACTTCCTTGCTGGTTAGGTATCTCTACCAATTCTTGTTATAGGTGGGCAGAGTGATCTAAAGGGCCTGAGTAATGGTGTAGGAACTATTACTATCTCTTTTGATTGTGAGAGTCTCCACAGGTTGGCAGGAAAGAACTTTCTATTATTCTTGATAGGTCTTCTTGAAGGTCTTTGGAGTTGGAGGTTGTGCTTGACTGTGGACTGGTGCTCATTTCAATTTGCTCCTATCATTAATTATTGGTATTGCAACCTTCTTGAGATCCAAAATTCAGCAGTTGCTGCAGTTGTCCCTTGGTGAGTAGAAGCAGTTAAAGTGCTCACACATGCCTAGGCAGAAGGCTTGCATGATTTAGTTTTCTACTAGTGGAGGTGGTGGTTGTATAGATGGTCCTGCAAACTTGAGTACTGCTCTTTCATTATTGGCTCTATCGATACTTGCTACTATACCTTTAATGTCAATAACTCAAACAAAGGGCTCTTCTGGTTCGTTATCTTGATTTCTGGGGGCATTGAAATCACTTCTCATCTCTTGTAGGAAATTGACTTTACTTTCATCTTCTGTAGTAGTAGGGGTGTCACCATGTCCTTGCCATTCAGTCTCTGGAGCTTGTCTCACCTTTCTTGATGATCCTCTTGACTTAATTGGTACTTTGTGCTCTTGTCCATAAAAGGAGAAGACTAGGAGTTATCTCTTAATATCTATATTTGCTCCAACTTAGTATAGCCAGTCTGTTCCCAAGATCAGATCATAGGTGATTGTGGGGGTCACAACAGCTTGGGGTATATTGAGGCAGGCTTTCTCTACTTGAATGGAGATATCTCATATAAGTCTAAGGGGAGTGGATGCTGATCTATTTGCCATGATAACCCTTGCCTTTGTTCTTCATCAATTCCCTATCTGATTCTTTTCAATATTCTTTAAGTGATGATACAGACTGCTGCTCCAGTGTTGACAAGGATTTGAGCACTTTTTTCATGTATTTTTCCATTTGCAAGTCTTTTAGATTGATGTTCTTGATGCTGATTCTCATGCACCATATGGATAGTACTGTGTGTGGTCCTTGAGCAGAAAGTCTCTTGGTATCTTCCTTGGCTTCCTTCAGGAATTTTTGTCTCACTTCTGGTGTATTCTTGAGGACTTGCTTGATGGTGAGGCCTACATTTTGTTGATGGATCTATTCCCAAAGAGAGGCTGCTGCATGAGGTTTGCTGCTCCTCCAGTTTCTGAGTCCTTAGGGGTGAGATCTCTCATTCCTAGTAGACATTTCATCTGCTGAGGATTCTATACTCATGTATTTATCTTCTTCAAGGTCAGGCAGAGAAGTAGTTCTTGATGCTCTTGATGGACTGGCCTTGGGTTCAGGAGTGTCTCTTCTGACTTACTTGTCATTTTCCTGTAGAGTGTCCAAGGAGGTATGGCCATGCTTTGGGTGCTTGCCTGTAGATACTGTCATTGGCAAAAGTAGTAGAAGAGGAGTCCTTGGCAGTCTTCCTTATCCTCTGGTCTGTGTGGGGGCAGCATCCCAAGTTACCTTAGAAGAGAAGGCTTCATAGTATGGATAGGTGTCATCTTGGCCATGAAGCCAGGCTGCTTCTTCTTCCATTTCCCATATCTCTTCATCCATCCGAATGAGATTGACATATCTGTTATTAGACTGAGTAGCTTGCTTCCTTGGGCAGAACCTTTGGATATAGCCTTGATCTCTATAGTAGAAATAGGTAGGGGTATGGGAACTCATAATAGCTAAGCCTGTAATTGTAGCTGGTGGTGCCTGGGAAGAATTTCTATTGTCTTATTGTCAGTAGTCTGGCCTGCTATCACCATGGTAGTCTTATTGTCTTCCACCTTGATTCTTCAGCTATGCTACCACAATGTCTAAGTTCTTCATCTGTTTGGTAAGCATGGTCATAGAGTTCTTGATAGTGGCTGCTGTTACTATTGTTGTCTGAATGGAGCTGGGGCTGAGGGAGGGGGCCTGTTCTTATGTGGTGATCTGAGCTCTGAGATAGGCATTCTCTTATTCTACTGTGTTCTGCAGGTCCTTGGGGCCTCAGCTTAGATTGGTTCATGATGTTCTTGCACTTGTTGAGCTGGTCGGTAATCTACTTCCCAACATCCTTACACTCCAGAAACTTGCTGCTCAATACTCTAATAACCCATTCTAATAACTTGCCTTTGGAGCTCCAGATATCGGCCATTGAGGAAGGTAGTAGAAGCTAGTGCCAGTTGGACTGTGGGCTGTAAGTTTGCCTTAATCATTTGAGATTGGATCCAATAATATAAACTCTTTGGAGTTTCATTGGCTGCTTGGCTTATATAGATTAAGGCCTCTTGTACTTTAAGACCATTGAACTGTGTGCAGAGCTAGGTCTTGTGGATTGTACATCTTTCTGGATAGTCTGTATTCTAAAGGTGGTTGGCATGTTCTTCTCGATAGATCTCTCCTCCATTCTGTCTGGCTTGGCTGTATTTCTGTAAGACTGGGCCTCTCAAGAGTGACTCTATGATTCTGAGTTAACTTTGGGTGTCCCATTGCTTGGCAGCTGCTTGGACCTTGATTTCTCTAATGAACTCCTCAATATCTTCACTGTCTGCTCCATGAAACTTCTGTAGGTAGCTCATGTCTGGCTCATCTTCACTATCTTTATAGTCTGAGTTTGGTTCAGGAGTGGTGTTTCTTGATGGTCCTTGTGGAGATAGAGATGGTGAAGGTTCCTAATATACAGAGGGTACTAGTAGGGAGTGGTGTCTTAGTAGTGTAGGAGATCTGGGTCTTCTTACTAAAGCTGAAGTAAGGTCCTTGAGAGAAGTGATTTCCTAGTTGACTGATAGTGGCAGAGAGTAAGTGACCAAGGTACTGAAGCTTGAATAGGTACAAGTAGGCTAATATAACTGATGTTGAATTCGTCTACCCCTTGCTACTTTGAAGTAGTAAGGTTCTGTTCGCCTTGCTAGAAGTCTGTGTTACTATCTGTATTGTAATTTAAGTTGAACTTATCTCCTGAGTTATATGGATGATAGTCCTCCTCTCCTTCCAATGTTTCAAAGTATACTCAGTCTAGAGGAGTGGCTCGATTGATGGCTGTAGTGATGTAGTTACTTCTGTCTGAGTTTTTCCTATAGATTCTGGTCTGGTACTCCTTAGGAAGGTCTTCTTTTAGGTCTGGGAGCTGAAGGGGTTCTGGTTGTCCTCTGAGTTGTCTCCTTTCTCATAAGGTCAAGCCATAATCTGGGTTACTTCTTTCCTCTGATTCAGTTTTCTGGCTACTATTTCTGAGCAGGGTTCTGGCTGCTGTCCTGACAATGGTATGGGTCTTCTTTTCTGCTATAGAGAGCAGCTGTTCCTAAACTTATTGCTGGCTAGGTCTTCTTGAATTCTCCAATGTAGATAGCTGCTGAGTTCTTGAGCCAAAAGGTCAAGTCTTTAAGAAAACTATTCTCAGTTGAGCCCCCAAAATGTGACATGCAATTTGTATAACTATATACTTCAAGCATGGCTCAATGTACCACTTAGTGAAGCTAGTCTATATGTCAAGTTGCATTTGAGTTGGTTATGGGTGGTGGTCATGTGATCAGGTCATTCAATTCATATGTTGAGAGGGTCAGGTGTGTATATTCAGATCAGTCATCAATTACAGGAGATTCAGATCAATAACGGGCTTTAATGGCACAATTATTCAGTGAACAATGGCTCAATTGAAGTATAGGGCAGTGTTCTTAATGGTAATTACTTGGGTACATAGGCTCAATATGCAGGGAGCATGATGGGTGATCAGTCAGTAACTCCTGAATTTGATGGCTCGTAGCACAGCAGGTAAAGAAAATGGAGGTTGATGGCTTGCTCATATGTCTGACTTGTTAACTTGAGGATGGGTGAATGGTGGCTGCTTTCTGGTGAGTAACAGTCAGATATCCTTGAGTTCCTTGGCTGGATTTCCTGGGGAGTCCATGGTCTTGAATCTTGAATGTAGTCTGAATGCATGGTTAACAGGATCTTGGTGATAGTCTTGAATTAAGTGGGGCAGTTTCCTTTAACTTAGCAGTAGTTTTCCTGGTGGTTTCCATATTATAATAGTGGTCTTGAACTTGAATACTCATAGCAGTCATTTTCCTTTAACTCAGCAGTTTTCTGGCAGCTTTCCTGGTTGCTTCCATATTATAATGACAGTCTTGAACAATAGTTATCCTTGGCTCTTGGAGTCTTTTCCCAAAGTTTCTCAAAAACTCAAGTTAGTTTATCTTATACTAGACTTTGATGTCATTCAGATAAAAGCCAATTGACTGAGGTTTATTCACTCATTCTTTGGGGCTATTTTATATACAAGTTTGCTGGCTGGTTGCTAACTGATTGCTATCTGTGGCTAACTATAGTACAGCTGCTAAGTTATATGGCTAAGTATGCTATTGGCTTGCCAGTGATAAGGTGTAGTGGGTTTATGTTATCAGTAGTAATAGGTTTACTAGCTGTGCAATTGGCTTACTGGTGGCAACAGATTGGTAATTATTGTCATTAGTTTGCTAGCAGTGAGGTATAGTGGGTTTATATTATCAGTGATGATAGGTTTACTAGCTGTGTGGTTGGCTTGCTGGTGGCAATAGGTTAGCAATTATTGTCATTAATTTGTTAGCAGCAATGGATGTTGCACCAGCAGTTAAACTATAATATACTTGTGTGGGGGTGTATTTGTAAGCAACAGAAAGGTGCTGATCTGTACTTTAAATAGTATAGTACCCTTCATCAGTAGCAAGCAAATCACTTTGCTGGAGTGTGACTTCATCATTCCACTCTTTGAAAGGAGGAAGTGCTGGCCAAGAGATGAGGGGGTAGAATGGTGACTAATCATCTTCGACACCATTCTCCAATCCTTGTACTGCTTGGATGTTGACAGAGGACTGATAAACTCGGGGGGGCGGCACATCTCCCTGGTAGGGCGGGTGACAATTTTGAATGTCTACTGGATGCCAAAGCTGTGGTATCTGGCGTACCATCTGGATTTTCCAGCTTGGGTGGTTAAGCGACTGCTCAAGTTAGCCAGGGACTGGATTTGGGCTGGGAGGCGAAGTCAGATAAGCTGGGAGATTCTTGCCCTTCCTGTGGAGCGGGGGGGACTTGGACTGGTGGACTTTCCAAAGAAGTTCCATTGTCTGTGAGCTTGGTGGCTCCAGAGAGCAGCAGTTCTGGGAGGGG
>RQIL01040547.1:0-16700 GCA_003951145.1 Jimgerdemannia lactiflua | reverse complement strand
GTAGAGAGTATATAAGTAATATATTTAAGTAGTTTTTAATAAAACTAATATATATTATCAAATAATAACTATAATAAACATTGTGACAGTAAGCCAAATTTGGAAGAAGGAATAAGGGATAGACATTTGATCACACTAGTCCTGAATTAGTATAGTCTTATAGTTAACAGTCTCTGATCTCAACATTTTCTAAATATTTCGAAATGTTCAAGATTGAGAGTCCTAATATAGTATAGCATTTTGACTTTGTTGAAATATTTCAACATTTTCTAAATGACTCATAACTTAGCTATGTAGCTTAGCAGCCATCTCATAGCTAGCAAAAAACTATATAAATAACCCAGTATCTTTGAGTGAATTAACCTCAGATTGAAAGTGTTAGGGTAAAGAACAAGTATACTAATAAAGGACCTTTGAGATTACCTCTTTGACACATTTAGCCTCATAGAACTACTGACTCTAGGAGTCAAGAAGATAAGAATTCAAGATAAAGAAATTTAATATACTTGCTAAGTTTAGCATCTGCTATGTTACAACTTAATGCCCATTGGCCGGTGATTCAAGATGAATCTCTCATTTTCAAGCTGAACAACAAACAACCACTACAAGAATCCATACAACACTATCAGACAAAATGGACATGAGACCACCTATATTTCATGGATGTATCTCTGATGAATCAATCATCACCTTCATTGATGATTTCAAGCAGTATGCTACTGTCAGAACCCTGACTACAACACAGCAAGTAGCCCTACTCCCTGTAAGCCTTTGAGGCCCAGCAAGAACCACCTTCACTATAATCAACCATACAGGAGCTGATGACCCAGGACCACTATTAGCTATGAAGACTTGGCTCCGAAACACCTATTACACCAATGAAATCAAACAAGCTCTCAAGGATTAATTGAACACCATCTGTCAAGGAATGACTGAAGACCCAAATACATTCTACATAAGAATCCAGTATGTTGTGAACTTAGGAGGAATAGAAGGATGGAGAGAGAAGAGTGATGTTTATTGATCACCCAATGTTATGTGCTTTTACGCAATTATTGATGATTTCACCCCAATGCCACTGTGCCACAAATTATCTATATCAAGTGCACTATATCAAGTTATAATCTGTAATCTCAACACTCCCGCTCATCGAGATAAAGAATGCAAACAAAATATTACCAATGGGATGCTATCTAGATGACCAAAAAAGGTCAAAATTCCCTGCTTATAAGCATAAAAATAGGTAAGAGAAGTAGTGAAAAATGGAAATGTTATAGGTTCCTGTCACAAATATTTGCCGTAACACTCATTCTACCTGTCATTTTGCCATAATATTTATTTTTACCAATCATTCGCTGTTATTTGCTTGTTGCTCGTCGTTATACCCATTCCTTGCATGCAAAAATTGAACTTTGCCTTTGGAAGGGCCTTCGTTAACAAATCTGCCACCATTTGCTCTATAGGGATATATAGCAGGCATATAGCCTCGTTTTCAATGCATTCTTGTATATAATGGTGCTGTATATCGATATACTTGGTCCTTGCATAATGTATAGGATTCTTTGCCAAAGCAATGGTGGATTGGTTGTCCTGTTGTATAGTCGTAGATCCTTGAGTGAATTCCAGATCCTGTAGTAGTTCACGAAGCCAGATGGCCTCCTTCGTCGCCGTTGACAATGCTTGATATTCCACTTGCATAGACAACGTCACCACTGATGATTGCTTATGAGTTTGTTACAAAATGGCTCCACTGTCATCGAGATAGAAGAAGTATCCTGTCGTAGACCTTCTGTCATCCAAGTCACCAGCCCAATCAGCGTCACATGCACTGGAAAGGCTTACCATAATAGTACTCCTGCTTACTCCTTTATTACCCAAATTGAGCATATAGCTCTTTGTGTCTTTAATGTACCTGAATATGCGCTTGATTGCCATCCAATGTGAGTTGTCATAGCACGATGCGTATTGCACCACTTTGTTGATTGCATACGATAGGTCGGGTCTCGTCCTGAGCATTAGATACATAAGGGATCCTACCACTTGTCAATAGAGAATATCATTATCGTCAGATGTATCAGACTTCTTTAATCTCACAGACATCTCCATCGGTGTTCCGACTGGCTTGCACTCGCTCATGCTGAATTGCTCGAGTATTGTCTGAATGTAGGCTTCTTGGCTTAGATATATAGTATGCGCGCTCCAGTCACATATGATAGATATCCCCAAAAGAAAAGACGCATCACCCAAATCTGTCATCTTGAACTTCTTGCATAGTGCTGCCTTTACTTTATTGATCTCACTTGTCATCCCAACCAGAATGATATCATCAACCCAAATTCCCAGATACACTATTCCTGAGGATGTATGACAAGTGTATATGTATGGGTCTGCTTCGCATTGTTTGAACCTGTTCTCTTCTATGAGATAATCATCGATCTTTCAATTCCATAGCCTCGCCGCCTATTTTATACCATAGAGGCCTTTGTGTAGTCTGCATACTAACTCCTTCTCGTTGTCGTAGAGTTCATATTCTTGTGGTTAAAGAACGTATAGTTCAGTATCCACATCTCCATTTAGAAAGGCTGTCTTAATATCCATTTGATGTATCTCATAGTCATACTTGGCTCCGATTGCAAGAAGTATTCTAAGCGAAGTAAGCTTAAATACCAGAGAAAAGGTCTCATCATAGTTAACCCCAAAGTCTTGTAAATACCCCTTTGCCACAAATCAGGCCTTGTATCATTCTATGCCACCATTGCTGTCATGTTTGATCTTATACACCCATCGGGATCCTATGGCTTGCCGATTTGCTGGAAGAGGGACCAAATCCCACATATCATTCTTGATGAGTGAATTATACTCCTCGTCCATAGCCTTTTTCCACTCCTTTTTATCATTCGAATGAATGGCTTCGTCATAGTGTGCCGGCTCACCAGTCATTGCTATGTAAGCACATTCACAGGTATAGTTCACGTGATGTTGTTTGCGATGAGATGACTTGAGTGGGTCCCAGTAACTTCCCAGATCTGCTTGGACTTCGTTATCCATCCCAGATTTGCGCTATTTCTTATCCTTTGGAGAGATGTCCTCTTCGTTATCTGAAATCTCCATAATTCTTGGTTCAGGGGGTCTCGTAGGTACTTGTGCTGTTGATCTCGTAGGCATAGATTGTACCATTGTTGCCGAAATCATTAGTGTAGTTGCATTCACCATTGGCGTAGTTCCACTCACCATTGGATTGATTACAGGTATAGGAATTTCCACGCGAATTTCCTTTACTTTCTCTTTGAACTGAACGTCACAAGAGATGACTATACTGCACTTTTGCATGTTCCACAACCTATATGCTGATCTGTCATATCTAGGAAATATATGCTTATCTGCTTTAGGCTTGAATTTTCCTCTATTTCCACCTTTATCTAATACATAAGCCTCACTTCTGAATGTCTGTAAGTGTGAGACATCGGGCTTGGATCCACTCCACAGTTCTTCAGGTGTGAGGTTATCATCCTTAGACTGTATATTACTTTCTTTACTTAAGGCTCGAGAAATGCATCGATTGCATATGTATACCACTGTGTTCAATGCTTTGGCCCAGAAGGATTGCGGCAAACCAGCTGCATTCATCATCGTTCAGGCCATCTCGATGATCATTTGATTGAACTGTTCTGCCATGCTGTTTTGTTGCGGAGTATAGGGAGTTGTTCTAGTATGTCATATTCCATGCTCTTTTAAGAATTGTTTGAAGGACTTGTTTACATATTCTGTTCCATTATCTGAGCGTAGTATCCCTATCCGATGTTTCGTATCATTCTCCATACTCGCCTTGAATTCTTTGAATTTTTTGAATACTTTGCTCTTTGCTGAGAGGAAGTATACATGAGCCTTACGAGTATAGTCATCTATGAAAGTAATAAAATACTTCTTCCCGGAATGTGATGACGTATGCATGGGACCACAGATGTCCATATGTATAAGATCGAGTATACCATTTGCTCGCTTTGTCCATTCCTGAAAAGACCTTCAAGAAGCCTTATTTGCTGTGCAGTCATCACAAAAGAAATTCGGAGATATACAGTTTGGCAATCCTTTCACTGAGCTATTTCTCATCATCCATTCTAAGCTTGTCTGGCTGATGTGTCCTAACCATTCATGCCATACATGCCAGGTGTCATTTGTCATTGTGGAGTGTGCCGACGTACTGTTCGGCGTACCGTCAATTGCATAAAGATTTCCTCTTTTCAATGTATATATTAATTCCTTATTGTTCTTAGATCAATTACCATTACTCTATTAGGGCATATATTTACTCCTTTGTCTCCTCGGGCCATCATTCGTCCTATCAAGAAGAGATTTTTGCCTATATCTGGAGCGTATAGTATGTCTGCAAAAGTGCCTGAGGGTTCTTTGACCTTTCCATGCAGGTGTATACCGACATTTCCTTTGCCCTGAGCATAGATCACATTGTTGTCACCTAGTTTGATAGGTATGGGATGTTTGAACTTCTCATACGTAGAGAACCACTCGTGGTGCACCGTCATATATTGTGTTGCGCCGGAGTCCATGAGCCAAACTTCTTCACTGCACACATTAGCGCTCATGCTTATGTTTGCATGTTGGCAGCTCTCTGCCTCCATGAAGAACATTCTGTCACTGCTCTGATTGTTGGTGTCCACAACATTCACCTGACCACATTGGTCTCTCTTTTCTATCTTCTTTAGAATGCAGTCTTGGATGTGATGTCTGGGCTTATCACAGTAGAAGCACTTACCGCTGAATTTGGTGCATTGACCATCTCATTGTCCATCGTGTTGACCTCATCCTTTGCTTGGCTTTCCTTTGCCTCGACCATGCACACCATAGAATGCTTTCTCGTCATAGTCTTCATTTGCACCGTTGTTCTGCCTCGATTCATCATTTAATAGGCTTGTGACGACATGCTTGTAGTCCGAAAGCTTATCGGATTCCCGCATAGCAGATATGACCACATTATATGTATCTGGAAGGCCTCATATAAGGGCCAGGACCTTGTCTTCCTCTCTGATGAGGTCCGCTGGCATAGAAAGTGAGTTCACCTGATTCATCAGATCATTGACGTGGTTGGCATATTCTTGAATACTCTCCTTAAGCTTCATCCATAAAGTAAATAATTGTCCCTTCAGGTGGAACCTATTGGACACAGATGCTTATTGATAGTGATCGTGTAGAGTCTCCCAGGCTTCATTTGCCATCGTAGCATTCATAACAAGTTTCATTTGCTCATTCGATAGAGTGAATGTGATCTCTCTCAAACGCCTTGTGATCCTTTGCTGGGTCGTATCTCATTACTTATGTCTGTGGCTTCCAATAGTTCTCTAGACCACATTCCTCCAAGAGATTCCTCATATGATACACTCATATAGCGTAATCCTTACCATCAAAGATGGGAATCGTCCTTCTTGTCATCGTAGCCACCACCAGAGGGACTGTGGTACCCATGCCGGTACCCGTTCCACTTGTGTTACTTGCTGGGCTTGGTGTCACAGCACTTGAGCTTGGGCTTCCTGGGTTTGACATCTTCGTACATTGTAGTATAGTGTATACTAAAGAGGTGTATATATTATCTGCTACCCGGGGCTCATAACCTTTGTTGTGAACTTAGGAGGAATAGAAGGATGGAGAGAGAAGAGCAATGTTTATTGATCAACCAATGTTATGCGCTTTTACGTGATTATTGATAATGTCACCCCAACGTCACTGTGCCACAAATTATCTATATCAAGTGTGCTATATCGAGTTGTAACCTGTAATCTCAACACAGTATCAAATAGTCCTAGCTGACTACCCTAATGCAGTTCAAGACTAGGTGGCTGAAAATATCTTCATGAAAAAATCACCTTAGCTATCTGATTCACTCCAATGGCACTAGATCTGGTATAGAAGGTCACCTATACTGAAAGATACTGGACTGCCAGGCACCCACAAGGCTATATAATGGAAAGAGTAACTGGAGTAAAAATCAAACCAAGGAATACCCACATAGTCCCAACTGCTATAGTCAACAGAAATACTCAACAATGACAATCACAACCTCAAGAACTAAGAAAGGCTGATCTGATGGAGGAACTGGCCAAACAGTTTGCAGAGATATATAACTGCACATCTGAGCAATGTAGTCAAGGAGTTCAAGAAGCAACCAGTAGAGAAGTTAGCTGCCACAAATGAAAGATAATCAGTAATATGCTACAAATGTAAAGATAAAGACCATTACACCTCAGATTGTATAGCAGAAACCAAGTGCAAGGCTCAACCAAGCAATGCAGCTAGGAATTAAGAGCAAGCAAACACTATCACCTTTGAAAAGATTGGAGAATCAGAGGAAGAGCAGAGGGAATAGAAAGCTTACTCTACCATCTCAAGCAAGAAGAACACCTGAGTTACTCCTTATGAGAAGCCTGTAGGCAGATCTCCAAAGAAGACCTAAGCACAGACAAAGTGGCCAGAAGTGGTCATTGAAAAAGAGATTCAACAAAGTGAGGCTAACCAAGATATGGAGCTAGAACAAGATGCCGAGCTTGAATAAGCAGTAGAAGATATTATCCGCAACACCACCCCATCAAGTGAAGAAAAGAAGGAGCAGAAGTTTGTACAAGACCAAGACCTTCAAGTATGATATCTTCAAGGATCTCAAAGACCAAAAAATCAATGCAATCTTTGGCCAACTGGCAGAAATCCCAACTTTTAGATAATAAATGAGAATAGGAATCTCAGATATCAGAAAGGATCAAGGTTGGAGAATCATTGAAGCCAACAATATACAAAAAGACTCAGATGAAGAGAGTGAAGACAATTGGAAAACATCAGCTTATGCTACTTGTCAGATCAAAGACTGAGTCTTTGAAGCCATCATTGACACTGGAGCTGGAGGATGCCTTATCACTAAGAAGGCAATAGACTGCCTGGGTTGGGAAATAGAGGAAGCCACCAAACTGATATTTGTTATGGCTGATGGAATGCGAGCAACACCCTCGAGAAAGATCCGTGATATCCCAATCAAGTTTGGAGAAGCCACTATCCTAGTGGATGTCATCGTTACTAATGCAACCAACTTTGATATCCTCATTGGTAATCAATGGCTTCACAAAGCCAAGGTGATGATCAATCTCAGTACTCAGAAGATGCAGATTGTCTATCAGGGCAGGAAGATCAGAATTCCCATTAATGTCCACAAAGGAGTCTGCCCTGAGATGGAGAAAGAACAAGAAGAGAGGTCTATATGGTCACCACAATGAAAGGAAATGGCAAGCAGTTGATAGAAGAAGAATGATATATGAAAATTGCAAATGGATATATACTACAAGAAGTGTGCCCCCATGGCAAAAGAATGTACTGTACCCAGTACCTGGATTGCTGCTACTCCTGTATCATCAGGATAAAGAAGATCATCAGCAAGACAAAGAAGAACCAGGAGGAAATAGAAGACAAACTACTAGAACTTCTTGATTACAGTGATAATGAAGATGAGGATATGACAGTCAAAATCTGAAAGATCTACCCAGATATAGTTATGCCACAGTAAAAATCAGAGAACATAGCTGGAATGAACCTGTCTACTACCACACATACCATTCTCAAACCACAGATCAAAGTAACTATTCTACCAAACCACATCAGGATCCTCAAGATAAAAAGTAGCTTGGCAAAAAGTGAAATATCCATAGAAGGAAGAGTCATCGATTCAGATTATACAGGAGAAATCCTCCTTCTTACCAGAAACCTCAACCCAACAATTCCATTTGAAGTAAGGAAGAAAGATTGACTGGCACAGATGCTCATCCTATCTATCCTCAACCCAAGGATTAAGAAGATGATGAACAGTAGACAAATAAAGCAAGAAAGAGCTGGATTTGGCTCTACAGGAAGAGGAATCCTTGCAGCAACTAGGATTACCAAATTGGAGCACAAGAAGGAGGAAAGTCAAGACAAACACACATATTTAATCAGAAGAAGATTCTCACTCAGAAAAGAATTACAAGACCTCCTACATACATTTGAAGATATACTAGCTATAGACTTCAAGGATATCAAGACCAAGGAGCCTCTATACTACTATGATGTCAACACCAGAAGTGCAAAGCCAATTTATCAGAAGGCCCATCCTATCCCACCAGCTTATAGAGAATGGCTCAAGATGGAAATCAAAAAGATGGAGGAATCTGAGATCATCAAGGAAGCCAGCAGTCCTTGGTCATCACTTATAGTCCTTATACTGAAGAAAGGAAGCCAACTAGGAGAATTCACACTCAGACTTTGTACAGACTACCAAAGATTTAATGAGGTTACTAAAAAAGACAGATAACCACTGTCCAATATTGGCAACATTCTCATCATGTTAGAGAATAAGGCATGATTCTACACTACTCCTGACCTGTTCTCCAGATTCTACCAAATCAGCCTTATACTAGAAGCCAGCAAAAGATTAGCCTTCATTACTCCTGATGGAACCTATGTCTATCTTCGCATGCTCTTTGGAATGTGCAATGTACTAGCAAGCTTTCAGCAAATAATGAATAGCATCTTCAGAGATATTATGGAAAAATGGATGATGATATATGTGGATGATGTAATTATCTTCAGTAGAATGGCTGAGGAATACTTAGAATATATTAAGGAAATTCTCAGATGACTTTGCAAGCATGACCTCTACATTAAGCCTAAGAAATACAAATTTGGAGAAGAAGAAATCACTTATCTTGGACACATCATCAATCATGATGAAATATACACAGACTCCACTAAGATCAAGGCAGTAGCAGCATACCCAGTACCCACTAGGATTACTGAAGCCTGAGCCTTCATGGGACTAGCATCCTACTACAGAAGGTTCATTCACAGATTTTCTCATATTGCCAGCCCTATCTACAATCTGTTCAGAAAAAAGGTCAAGTTCCAGTAGACTCAATAGCAGTAATAAGCCTTTGATGAACTCAAGACCAGATTAACCCAGGCCCCAAGAGTTCATTCTACAGACAGATGCCAGTATAATGGGACTTGGAGCTGTCCTAGCACAAAAGAAGAATAGTGCTGAATATATGGTAGCCTACCTCAGCCGAGGTACTCATGGAGCCAAGCAGTCCTATGTCATATAAGCTGGATACCTTGCAGTCATCTGGGCTGTAGAGAAGTTCCACTACTACCAAGCTGGAAGATACTTCACCATCTAAATAGATCACTCAGCACTTACCTGATTGCTCACCACCAGTGAGCCCAAAGTAATCTATGCCTGATAGATCATGAAGCTACAAGTATATGATGCCACAATCATCTACCCCCTGGAAGAACCAATGCCAATACTGACACCCTCTTACAGATACCCCAAAGGACTCAACCCCTATCAAATCACCATGAATAGAGAGCTGTACTATGGAATAATCAGCTACTTGGAACAGCAAAAGATGTCTCAATATCTAGAAGAATGAACAAAAACAATTATTTATCGAACCTAGAAACAATTTGAAACTGATAGAGAAATACTCAAGAAAGGACAGCAAATAGTCATTCCCAAGCACCAGAAGAATCAGGTGATGAAGGAAGTACATGAGCAAGGCCATGTAGGAGGAACCAACATATATAACAAAGCAAAAAGAACCATGTGGTGGCTAAGAATGGAAGAAGATATCAGGCAATTTGTCAGGACCTGTGACAAATGCCAGAAGCAGAAGTAAGACCAATATAATCAAGTCTCTGGATCAGCAGACATCAAGCCAATACCATTTGCCCACATTGCAATAGATGTAATTGGCTCCCTATCCCTGACATTGGCAGGCAACTGATATGTCATTGTAATTGTAGACCTCTTTATAAAATGGGTAGAGGCTGGGCCCCTTAAGGAAGCCAATGCACAATCAATTGCTGATTTCTTATACAGAGAAATCATCTGCTGATTCAAGACCCCAAAGCAAGTTACCATAGACAGGAATGGAATTTATCAACTAGTTCCATGAAATCCTCTACAAGATGTACATGATCCAACATATCAAGACTACTGCCTATCACCCACAAGGAAATAGATAAGCAGAAAGAACCAACAAGACCCTCAAGAATATCATTGCCAAGATCTGTGATAAATATGGAAACTGGGACCACTATCTCCCAATAGCATTATCTACTCTATGGGACATATGATCACAAAGTACCTATTTCACACTATGAGAAATACTATTTGGCAAAGAAAGTTCTAGTGGAAGTTTGTCAGCAATTAATGATACAATCTGGAACTGCATAGACATGGAGATATGGAGATTACATAAAATTAGGAAAAGGGCTGAGAATTACATAACCAAGACACAGGCACTATAATGGAATAATGCAGAAAAGACTCACAAATCCCTAGAGATTATCAAGATAGTATGAAGTTCTAGTATATTGGAATATGATAGAAGTGTCTTGGTCATGAAAACTGAAGCCCAAGTGGGAGGGACCTTATCTGGTGCAAGATATAAAAGGGACCACTTTCTGGCTATGAAAGCCCTTAGACACAATAATTCCTACCATCATTCATTAAAACAGACTCAAGAAGTACCACAGCCAATAACTGAAGCACCGCAATAGCACTCAAGATTACTAGTACTGCTCAAAGAGCCATAGAGAGACAATGGTACACCACAGAGCCTCCAACTGTAGAGAAATGTTATGATAGCATTCAAAGTATTGTGCAGACTCATCTCTCTCAGATTTCACACTTTAAGGCCTACTACAATTGAACAGAATTCCAAGAGTACTTTAAGCTTGGACAAATACTCAATCAGAACTCAGAGATGACTAAGGAAAATTGGATCACAGAATGTCAGCTCTCCTATTCTGAGATCACTATTGCCAAGAGGATTCATAAGCTATTTCGAGATGATGAGCCAGCATTAGCCCACCTGCAAGGAGTAACCCTAATAGACTTCGAGCTAGTAAGGCAATACCATGGGAAACAGTGATATAACAAATTGCACAGTATAAACCATACAGACAGTTGAAGTCTGAGAGTTTAAATAGATATTTCAGGGATGAAACCATCTATTCAAGAGGAAGTTGTGATGGTAGAGCCAAATTTGGAAGAATAGACATTTGATCATAACTAGTCCTGAATTAGTATAGTCTTATAGTTAACAGTCCCCAATCTCAACATTTTCTAAATATTTTGAAATGTTCAAGATTGGGAGTCTCAATATAGTATAGCATTTTGACTTTGTTGAAATATTTCAACATTTTCTAAATGACTCATAACTTAGCCATATAGCTTAGCAGCCATCTTATAGCTAGTAAAAAAATGTATAAATAACCCAGTATCTTTGAGTGAATAAACCTCAGATCAAAAGTATAAGGATAAAGAATAAGTATACCAATAAAGGACCTTTGGGATTACCTCTTTGACACATTTGGCCTCATGGAACTACTGACTCTGGGAGTCAAGAAGACAAGAATTCAAGATAAAGAAATCCCAGAAAATGAGGCACCATAGGCATCAAAGTCTGTCCCAGACTTTGTAAGCTTGGTGGAGGACTGTGAAGAGTTGGTTTATGCCATCCTGAAAGCATTTGGTGTGCTTTATTTGTCTTAAACATAGTCTTACATCTGCGAATCCATCTGTCTAAGACATATGTATGAGACATTTCATGTAAAAATAGCAATAAAAGTATCCTGGCTCCCACAGAGTCTGTCCCTTAGCCTAGAAAAGGTTTGGCATGTGAGCCAAAAATCCCGAAGGGGAAAACAAAGGAAAGAAAAGCTGAAAGGTAAGAAAAAGAAGAAAAACACCCCTAATAAAATTTGAAAGTGAGAAGGAGATGTGAAAAAAATTAGACAGTAAATGAAAATGAAGTAGGGAAAGAAGGGAGGGAATCCAACTCTTCACAGTCCTCCACCAAGCTCACAAAGTCTGGGACAGACTTTGGTGCCTATGACACCTCATCCATCCAAGACTAAGCATCACTTGGTTCCAGACTGTTTTAGAGTTGGTTGTTCATAGATTGAAGGTGAGTAGAGCACCTGAGGGGGGTCTTGTAGATGCCCTTGCTCTTGTATCTGAGAACCATATAGACCAGAGAAGAAGTCCTTGCCTTGCCAGAAAGGGTGGGCACCCAGTGTGACAGGTGGTAATAGTACTCAAAGGTTGTCCAAGAGCTCCAGTTACTACTCTTGATGACCTTATCAATAGGTGTGCCTTCTTCGAGAGCCTCGGTGGAAGATTCAGCCCATACTGAATGTGGGTGGTGGACAGGATTAATGCCCACAGCAGCCATGCACTTGGAGAACCAGTTGCAAAGGCAGTCAGGGGTGAGGTTGTAGTGTGGGGAGCATGTGCTGATGAAGAGGCAGTCACTATCAGTAGGAGGGTGTAGGGGTTCTATCTCATGAGTCCAATGGAAAGCCCAGTAGACTGGACACATCTTTCTGTCCTCAAGGAGGGCTGGGATAGGGTGGGAGACTTTGGTAGCAATGTCAGGGGTGTATTCCTTAGTCATATCAGTGGTTAGGACCATCTTGGCCAGCCAGTCATTTGTGCTGCCACGAAAACTGATGGATGCTCAGCATCTAGCAAAGTCGCTCACCACCTGCCAAGATGTGCAAAGGGCCAGAAGTGCATGTGTCTTCTTGCTATACAAGACCCAAGTCTTAATGGCATCATATGAGCCCAGAGAATCCAACCACTGAATAAGAGAGGCGACATTCCATTGGTGAGATTTGTCCTTAGAAAGAGGGGGCATAAGTTGGCCACACCCCAGATTAAACAGGTGATGGATGGGAGGGTCAAAAAGCAAGCACCATGTATCAATAGTATCCACCATCCGATGGCAGTACATACACTGTGGAGCTAATGAGTGCTCATTCTCTCCTAGAAGAGCTGTGCCAAGCAGTTAATCTGCTGTTCAATAGATGCATGTATGGAATCAATATGCTGTCAATGGCACCAACAAGTCTAGTATTGGAAGGCAGATTCATAGTTCTTGCAAGAGAAACTCCAGATGCTGGCCTGGATAAGCGGGCAAGCCTGTGGTGCCAATATTGTGGTGTCTGGGGATTGCTGCTGATCTTCCATACCAGGGAGGCCCAATGCATCATCTGGGTTGCTGGCATCATTGTCAGAAGGTGTTGAGGAAGGTAAATTGGTAGTGCTGTGGCCATGCTGAGAAGTTCAGGCCACCAGCTCTGTCATGTCCAGAATGGTGTGATGAGTATCAGATGCTGGCAGTAGTCGGTCTTGATCTTGCACAGGACCTGATTGATAAGAATTCAAGGAGGGTTTGTGTATATACTGTAGGCTAGCCAAGAATGTCGAAAAACATCTATTCCTAGAGCATCAGGGTCCATCTGGCAGCTGTAGAAGCAGGGTGTCTGAGTTGTTGTTCAAGAGGCAAAGAGGTCCAGGAATATGAAACCCCACCAGAGGAGTTGGCAGAATAACCAGGGGTTCGGTTGTCAGTCATCGGGGCAGGGGTGGATCTGGCTCAGAAATTCTGCCTGCATGTTCTCAATGCCGGGTGTTCTGTAAAGAGGAGGATCTTCTTCATCAGACAGAGGTGATAAATCTGGGCTGCTACATTGTTCAGATGGTGGAGGGAGCCCTCTTGCTTGTTGATAAAAGCCTTCATGGTCATATTGTCCATCCGAATGGGGACTGTATGACCCTCCCAATGTTGGCCATTGATCTGTAAGGCAAAGAGAACCATCTTGAGCTCATAGTAGTTGATGGATTGGCACTGTTCCCAAGGGATCCAGGAGCCAGTCACCTGGCATGTGGCTAGGGAGGTGCTGGTGGTGACATTGAAACCCCACCCATAGTCACTTGCATTGGTATTGATAATAACTTCAAAGCACTCAGAGAGAAGAGATCTGCCATTCCACTTGGCCAGTTCGAGGGACCACCATTGTAGGTCATTGCAAGATGTTGGAGAGATGTCCATCAGGTCATTTCAATTGTCATAATTGGCCCATAGGGCCCTTTGAATTTCCCAGATAAGGGACCAGACCCAGATGCAGGCTGGGAAGACCATCTGAGAGGTGGAGTTACATAGGCCCACCAGGGAGGCAACCTTGCATATTGGGATCAAAGTAGTATAACAAAGAAAGGAGGTGGTTATCTTACAAATCTTATGGACCTTGTCCAGGGGTAGGCATAGTTCTATCTTGACTGTGTCAATCAGGAATCCTAAGAAAGTCTATTGTTGGCAGGGTTCCCAGATGCATTTCGTGGGCTGCAGGAGGAATCCCAGTGCCTCCAGGTGGTGACAAATGATTGCCCCATAGTGGAGGGCCTCCTCCTGAGATAAGGTCAAAAGGCAGATATTGTCGATATAGTAGGTTAGCTGGATGCTCTGCCACCAGAGGGGCTCCAGAATGGCTGCCATCATCTTGGTCCATATCCAAGGGGCAGATGACAGCCTGAATGGTATAGCCCTGAACTTCTAATTGATTTGTTGCCAATGAAAGGCCAAAAATCATAAATTGTTGGGGTGAAGAGGAATGTAGAGGTAGGCATCCTTGATGTCAATCTTAATAAAGTGGTCACCCAGGTGAACCATGTGGTTTAGGGTCTGAATGCCTTCCATCTTAAAGTGCAGTCACTATACAAACTCATTCAGGGATGTGCATCAAGGCAAGCACAGACCTAGTTGATCTGGGGATGGTAAAGATGTTGGAAAGGTAGAGCAGCTCTTCTGGGGTGGCAGCATAGATGGTGTCCTTGTCCCAGAATTTGGTCATGGCTGTATCCACTAAGGTCTTCTCCATCTGGGACATACCCCACTCATAAGAAAATAGGGGTCCGGTCTGGAGGAGGTTTGGGGGACTTATTCATTTGATTCTGTTCTTGCCATGGGCTGTGTCAATTGCTCAGCAGTCTATGCCCAAGGCCTTCCAAGTGGACTTGGGAATCATGGCAAGTCATGCCCCCACCTTGGATATGACATTCGGTAACTTAGGGGTGATTATGTGTTAGATAAACTGGCTCAGGATTGGTTGGTTGGTTGAAGCGCACCTTGTCCTAGGTGTGGAGTGTGGAACCCCCCATGATTGTGTTGGTGCTCAGGGCATGGGTTTGAGAACTGAATAATTGTTGGTGGTGGTTGGGATGGTAGACACCCCACATCTCATTTCTCCAGCCATAGCCCCCAGAGAGAGTTGAACCACAGTGAGAGGAGCCTCCATGGTGGCTGGATTTGGCCATGTCATGAATGAGTAGGCGATGTTTTTGGTGTTAGACATCTTCATAGAAATGGTGGACGAAGTTGGTACCAAAGAGGTTGCTATCAAAGTCGGTGCCTGAGGCCATGGTGTGGCAAGCAGAGAGAAGAGTGGGGGACCAGCCAGTGGCCTTGGCAAGTTCTGTGTGGTGGCAGATCTGGATACATTCGGTCTTATAGAAGCTGATCTGGAGTGAGTCCTGGAGTTTTTCCACTAAGGGGAGAATGACAGCATCATAGACCAGCTAGTGATGGACATCAGTTCTGTCCAAGCAGGGTTCAAGGGCATGGAGAGTGATGGCAATCAGATGGAGGGTATTGTAGATCACTTGCTGGGTGTCAGCAAGAACCTTGTCTGCTTCCCGAGCTGCTTTGGGGAAATCATTGGCAAAGGCATCATCAATGTTAGGGGTACAGAAGACACCCTGCCCTGCCTTGGCTCAGAGTTATGGCAGAGGAGTTTTTGGAAGCTAGCAGGGGTAAGATGGGCTTCAATTCTATCCTGGGGGACCACATTGGTAAATGTAGAGAGGGCATGGTATCACTCAATAGCTCTTATCTGGGTGGCGGTAAGGAATTCGTCATCTCCACTGTCCTCATCATGGGGGTCCATTCCATCAATAGTATCCCCAAGGTCAGATGGTTTGTCAGCCCATCATCAGAGGAACAGAGTATCAATAATACATCAGCATTCTCTACTGTTCATGATCTCTGGATCTGCCAGAGTAGGGCAGAGGCTGACTCCAACAGCCTTGGTGACCTGACATAAGAATTCAGCACACTTGGCCTGAGTAGCCTGGTCACGTTTTTGTTGGATTTGGTCATCATTCATAATCTCACTAATAACAGAAGTCATATAGAAAAAAATGGCAAACTGCCAAAGCTTTCAAAATAGCTACGAGATGGACTCCATGGGAGCCGGAATGCTTTTATTACTATTTTTACATGAAATGTCTTATATATATGTCTTAGACAGATGGATTTGCAGATGTAAGACCATGTTTAAGACAAATAAAGCATGTCAAATGCTTTCAGGATAGCATAAACCAACTCTGAAATGGTCTAAAACCAAGCGATGCTTAGTCCAATGTACTTGCCAAGTTTAGCATCTGCTATATTACAATATATATATTATAGAGAACAATTATACTTAATAAAGTATAAGAGTACTTCAATAATGTAGTTAAGTCAGATAAAATCTGAGACTTAGAATATATATTGGCAAATGTCTGAATAGAAATATATAACTAGATTTAAGAAATAGAACTTGAGAAATTCAGTTATCTTTAGAAGATCAAGTGAATACAAAATAACTAACTAGACTGAGCTTTATTGAATATTCAGAGAGAGTATTTATATAAATAGAAGAAAAAAGAAACAGATAGAATATTATTAAGCTAGATACTAAGCAATGAGTCATAATTAGCAGAACTTGGTAGAATATTATAGAAGATTATAGAATATAAATTAGTAATCTTCAGAGTCTTAGTA
>RQIL01040536.1:0-16710 GCA_003951145.1 Jimgerdemannia lactiflua | reverse complement strand
TTTTTTTTCTTCTATAGGCCGTGGCCTCATTTATTACCTAGCTCCTATCTAATGTATTCTCCCTCCTTTTTGATTATGCTTAATACTTGCTACTCATTTTCTTTGGCCCTTAACCACATCCTCTGTAGGGAATGGTGTACACCATCAATACATACAGAATCTGAACATAGAAATGAAAGTCAATAAGAGCATCATTGTTCAATATTGTCTCTTATATTAAATATACTCATATTTAATAAGCTCTTGGTATCTTTGCATTAGCCAAATGATTACACTGATCTGATGACATGAAAGCCCCTCAGCTCTCCTCTTCTCTCTTTCATTTCATGCTCCTTTATTCTACCTGTTATTGCCTTGAATACTGGATGACTCTAACCTTGCTTGAATCCCCTTTCTCTCACTTCTGCTTTATGCTCTTTATTCTATCTGTCATCACCTTGAATGCTGAATGACTCTAACCTTGCTTGAACTTTACAATGTCACTGTCTTTCAAAATGAGAATACTCTTTTGAGTTCTTGCTGGAATTGGGAGTGATGTCAATACAATCTTTATCTGCAGATATGACAAGAATTGTCTTATTGCCACTTACTGTACTTCTGTCCTCCACTTATTTTCTCTAGGGAATGGATTGCATTTCTGTCCCCAACAATCAATATTAGATATTACCACTGATTTGGTGATACTAGAAGCATGCATCCAGGATTCACTCATAAAATTGGTATCCATAGTTGGTCTAGATGAGAAGGTGCTGGGGCAACTTGATGACAAAGATTCTTCTCCCCCATGATCACTCCTTGCACAGCAAAATAAGCTGGTTGAAGTGAGTATCAATAAGATGATTGAGTGGTCTACTATAATTGCCACCCTTAATGGCGAAATCAGAGAATTCAAAGGCCAAAACAAAATCATAGATGATGATGCAAATATTCAACAAAATTTCCAGACTGATATAGCTGATGTAAGAGATTGTATTGTGGCAAATGCCACCTGTTATAATGAGGAGATGCAAGGCCAATCCTGTAGTGATGTTTCACTTCATTCTGTTAAGCAGAAATTTCTGAAATCCAGGACAAAGTGTTAAACAATAATCCTGAGTTTCTTCAAAATTCCAAGGCTGAAGCTGATGACATGATTAATTACATATCAATTATCACCATTGGAGATAATCTCAACAATGAGATGTAAGGTCAAATTGACAATGATATTCCTGGAGCTGAAGCCCAGAAAAACTAAAGATGATATGGTCAAGTGTGCCCTTGATGGGGATTCCAACAAGGAGATATTGTTTGTCTTAGTTGGGAATGAGAATGAGATGGTTGAGGGCACTGCCACAACTGCTATTGCCAATGAGGAGCTGCAGGGCCCTAAAGACAAGATGGACAAGAGCACTGCTACAACTGCCATTGCTATCTGTGATGGAGACAGTATCAATGAGAAGCTGCAGGACCCTAAAGACAAGATGGTTAAGTATACTACTGTAAATGACACCATTGATAGGGATGGTATGCATGGCCAAGTCCATGATAACATTCTTCCTGATGTTCCTATATACTCTATTAGATATGAATTTTCCAAAATCAATGGTAAAACCAAAGTCATAAATGAGGACTCAGAGTTTCAAGACAATATCTATTGTGGCATGCATTTTGTATAACTATATGCTTCAAGCACAGCTCAATAGTGCCACTTGATGATGCACGGATGATATGTATATCAAAATAAAAGAGATCTCCAGGTAAATAGTCGCGTGATTGGCTTGTTTGAAATATTGGCAAAAGGTTGAGTGGATAGTGAGTGATGACAGGCTTCGATGATGATGGCTCAGCTGTTTAGTGGTATAATAGATGGACTTTCCTAGTGGCGATTACTTGGGTACATAGGCTCGATATGCAGTCAATTAACAATGTGCATGATGGTCGATAACTCTCTTTGTGGCACAGTATGGGTAAAGAAAACGGAGGTTGACAGCTTGCTCGTCCATCTTGACTTGTTAACTTGACGATGTCAGGTGAATGGCAGGTACTCGGGCTGGCTCTCTTGAGCTAAGTATCCTTGGGGTCCTTGGGGTCTTAACACTTGAATATATGGGTCTCGAATCTCGAATGCGGGGGGTGAATGTATGGTCCAAATGATGGTTTGAATGGGCGGTTGGTCCGAATGCGCGGTTGGTCCGAATGCAGGATCTTGGTGATGGGTTTCCTAACTTGGTGGTTCTCTTGAACTGAATGGGGCGGTCTTTCTCTCCTAGCAGTCTTAGAAACTTGAATGGCAGTCAGTTTCCTCGAAGTTCGCAGCAATCCGTGGTGGCGAATTCCTAATTGCAGCAGTTTTCCTGGTGGCTTTCCTTTAGTGGCAGGTCTTGAACAGTTTTCCTGGCAGTTTTCGGTATGTGGCGGCAAGAGTAATTCTTTAACTCAAACTTCTGAGTGATCGTTGCTACAGGTCGTTATCTTGATCTCTAAATTATCCAGTCTCTTGGAGTCTTTTCCCAAAGTTTCTCAAAAACTTAAGTTGGTTGCGAACTACTTTTCTGCAAAACCAATTGACTGAGGGTTTATTCACTGCAGTTGGGGGGGTATTTATACATGTTTGCTCATGCCGAACATACAGTTGCTATCTGGTTGCTGTTGCTATCTGGGTTAACTATAATGCGTGGTTACTACATTATGTGGCTAAGTATGCTATTGTTGGCTGTGCCAAATATTTATGCCAAATTCAGTCACATTGGAGGTATCGCTGAAAATGGTTGCGACATTTGTTTATACTGGATTCAGACATACAAAGGATATTGCCGAATGTGGTTGAATGACTTGCTAACATGAGAGTGGTCATCTGTACACAGTTGAACTATAATATTTGTAAGCAATGAGAAGGTGCTGATCTGTACTTTAAAGGGTATAGTACCCTTCGTCAGTGGCAAACAAATCATCTTACTGGATTGTGACTTCATCATTCTGCTCTTCGAAAGGGGGAAGTGCTGGCCAAGAGGTGAGGGGATAGAATAGTGGCCAATCATCTTCAACAACATTCTCCAATCCTTGAACAGCTTGGATGTGGACGGAGGACTGATAAACTCTCTGCTGCTCTTCTTCTTCTTCTTCAGAGATATCATCAGTTTCAGTGTCAGAGGGGGCTGCTTCGGAAGCAGGGTCCTGGAGTTCTTGGGGTTCTTCTTCAAGGACAGGGACTTCTTGAGCATCTCCTTGGTTTGGCTTCCAAATGATGTGGTGTGAATTGAGGTTAACAGAGTGGTGGGTAGCAGGTGTGGCTCTGGCAGGTACTTCTATGGTAATGGGTGGTCCTTTGAATATCTCCATAAGGCTCATGAGGTGACCTTGGTAGTTGTCTCAGAGGGGGGTAGTATGGAAACCTGGCAGGGTGGGTTCGGTGTCTTGGCTTCCTACAGTAATGCTGTTGCTTTCAATATAATCAGCTACTTCGGATTCTACCCAATTGGCTTCTTCAGTGATAAGATGGACAATATTCCTGACAGTTACTCCTTGTAAGTGTGCGATGGCCCAGGGGATATGGCGGAAGATTTGGTGGACTTGGAGGGCTCTTTTGATAAGCCGGCTGGTGGTTAACAGTTCAGCAGCAAGGCCTTCTCGGTCATCTTCTTGGGTTTTGTTGCGGAGATGGTGGCCAATTTCGTAGTCATGCCAGAGGGTCATCTGTTCAGTAGTGTCCTTAAGCTGCTGGGCCATGATATACCAGTAGTTGATTAAGTGTCCAAGGTCTTTGGTATAGAAGTTCAGGTGGTCTGAGGTATCTGGGCGCCAGACAGCCTGCTTGATGGCATTGAGGACAATGGTTTTGAAACTTGGCAAAGGAGTAGAGTGGCAGGAAGTCTGGTTGGAATGGCAGGTGTGAGACATTGTGTGTAGAGTACTTATTCTTTGGTGGCGGTTCTTGAGGCTGAGGCCAGGTCCTTTAAATAATGTGGTCTTCACTTCGGCTCGGATTATCTTGTCTCCTTTTAGTGCAATCACTTGATGGTTTAGGCTGGTCATAGGTTATCACACCATAATGTCGTCTGATCCTAGCAGTCACAGAGTACTCCAAATCTGACATAGTTGATTGTAGATGTCACATCTGCCCCTTGCAAAATTATAGCCATCCTCAGCGGTGAGAGTTACACAGGGTTGGGTGATCTTAACTTCAGAGATGAATAGTATACTGGCGCATTTGTGAGGACTGGCCATCCTTGTCTAAGGCGAGGGCTCCTATAGTTGCGGCTGGGGGTTCGAACTTCTTGGAAATGGTTTTCCTGTAATCCCAAGCAATTTCTAGTAGCGATATCTATTATGCTGATGGGCTTGAGAATTGAACCAATGCAATCGGCTTCTTGGGTTCAACTGAAGCATTTGTCATTCTTCATCGGAGGTGATACAGATGAAGCGAGGGAAGTTGTTCAAATGTGTTTTGCTTCCCTTGAGTAGTAGAGCCTTATGCAGTTGCGGTATATCTTGGTCTTGAGCAAAACTCCATCCATGGTCTTGAGTTGGTAGGTGTGATTCGTGAAAACTTGGTGAATGAGATATGGTCCTTCCCATTTTGGCTCGAGCTTGGCACTCCAGTTTTCTTCTATGATGGTATGGTATACCAGAACTTGCTGTCTGATAAGCAGGGGGTCCAAATCGGCCTTGCGGTCATAGTACTTCTTTTGTCGTTCTTGTGCTTTGGCAATAAATCCTCATGCTTATTGGTGTACTTCATGTAACTGGGTGATCTCTTCTGTGACTCATCTTGTCAAATCTGGCTGGACTGGTTCAGCAGGATCTTGTACTTCTCAGCCATACACTAGTTAGAAAGGGGTCTGTTGAGTAGCAGCTGCCTTGGAGGTACAGATGCTGAATAAAATTGCTGGCAGATAGATGTTCCAGTTCAGTTGATCTCCGGTCCTGCTGAGACCTCACTTGATGGTTTGGTTCATTCGTTCTGTGAGTCCATTTGCCTGGAGATGGTAAGCTGTTGTTGGTCATAGCTTGATCTTGAAGCTGCTTGCGAAGGTCTTCATGGCTTTGTTGACAAACTTGCAGCCTTAGTCTGTGATAATTTCTTTGGGGACACCATGGTGGCTGAAGACTTCATTATACAGGATTCTGATGATTGTCTGGGCATCGGCGGTTTCAATGGCAAAGGCTTCTGGCCATTTCGTCAGGTGGTCTTCAATGGTGAGAATGTAGCATCTTCCTCGGCTAATTACTGGCAGGGGTCCAATTATGTCTATTCCTAGTCTTTGGAAGGCTCCAGCTGGTGCTGCAATGGGCATTAATGGCACTTGATCGGTGGGTTTCTGTCAGTATCTTTGGCAGGTATCGCATTGTTGGATGTGTGCTGAAATTTGTTTCCTCATCTTGGGCCACCAGTATTGCTTTTTGATTCTTGCAATAGTGGCACCAATTCCTCAATATGCATTCTGGTCATGATTTGTTGTCAGGATTTTTGATACTTCGTCTTCTCTTGGGACTCGGGTGTATCGATCTCCTTCTACTATTCAAAGTTTGCCATCACCTTCTTGAAATTTCTTGAGGTTCCTTTGGGTGAACAGCTTGTGGGCAGGCTGTATTCCTTTCTTGAAGCTCCTATGGTGCAGGCTCCAGATGAGGGCGAGGCATAGATCTTGGTTCATTTGGGCAAGCAGGAAGTAGCCTTCTCTCATGGGGGCTCCTTCCCTTCTTGTTGAGTTCAGGGAATTCTTGACAGAGTATCGATATTAGAATTCTTGGCACCCTTCTTATAGATGATGGTGAACTGGTATTCTTGTAAGGATATGATCCATCTTGCAAAGATTCCGAAGGGCTCTGGTTTCTTGAACAACCATTGTAGGGCTTGATGGTCTGTGATAAGGGCGAATTCTTTCCTAAGAGATAGTGGCAGAAGTAGTCTACTGCCCATACTACTGCTAGGCATTCCAACTTGGTGGCTCCATAGTTTGCCTGTGATTCATTTGTGGCCTTGCTAGCATATTCAATAACATGCTCTCTCTTGTAGTCATCTTGCTGTAACAGAATTGATCCAAGTCCTGGGGCTGAGGCATCGGTTGCCAGGATGAAGGGTTTGTTGAAATCTGGTTGCACCAGAACTGGGGCTTTGGTGAGGGCCTTCTTGAGTAGATCAAAAGACTTTTGCTGGTCTTCTTTCCAGTAGAATGGTTGGTCCTTCTTGGAGATGTCTCTGAGAGGTGCTGCCTTGTCTGAGAATCTTAGAATGAATTACTGATAGTAGGATGCTAGTATAAGGAAGGATAAGGTCTCCTTGGCTGAGGTAGGGGTTGGGTAGTTCTTGACTTTCTCCACCTTGCAGGGGTCAGCATGTGTGCCTTGAGCTGAGACAACATATCTCAGATATTCGACTTGGTGTTTTCCAAAAAAGCACTTCTTGGCATTGAGTCTGAGTCCTGAGCTTCGGATGGTGTTGAATACTTCACAGAGGTCTTGCAAATGCTGCTTGAATGTCTCGGAGTAGATGATTACATCATCTATGTAGACTAGCACATTTCTCCCAATAAGATCCCAGTAGACATGATTCATCATTTATTGGAATGAGGCTGGGGCATTGCAGAGTCCAAATAGCATTCAAAGGTATTCTTACTGTCCTCATCTAGTGATAAAGGCCGTCTTGCAGATATCTTTCTTGGCAATAGAGATTACTTGGAATCCTTGGAACTGGTCGGTAGTGGTCATGTACTTGGCTTTTCCAAGGGCATTGAGGAGGTCATCGATTCTCGGCAGGGGGTAGGCATCTTCTAGTGATCTTGTTGAGTTTTCTGAAGTCCACGACTAGTCTCCATCCTCCTTTCTTTGGTACAATAATTGCTGGTAAAGCCCAGGGGCTTGATGAGGGTCTGATAACTCTATTTCATAGCATTTCATCTATATATTGTTGTTCGAATTTGATCAAGTGGTGTGGTGTTCAGTAGGGGTGTTGTCAGATTGGTTTCACGTCTCCAGTATGTATAGGGTGCTCTCTGTATTGGTATGGTGGGAAGTTATTGTATGTGGTGGTAAATATATTCTTGTATTCTTCTATCAACTCCTGTATCTGCTGTTGCTGGTCCTTGGTTAGAGTTGCCTTGATGTCGACGGCTTTAATTGCTGAGCTCGCTGAGTCTTCCTCTCTGGTACCATCAGTCTCACCGGAGAGGACTTGCCATTTCCCAAAAGCTCATAGACTTCTTCCTCGTAGGTGTCTATCAATGGTTCGAAATATCCTAGTGTTGTTCTCTTGGGGATGGTGATCACTTTGAAGCCCATGTTTCTGATAGGGATGTGGATTGGTGACATCTGGTCATGAATTCGTTCCTCAGCCAGGAGCAGGTGATACTTCTCTCGAAGCTCCATCGACGGTTCGAAAATCAGGTTGTTGGCTTCCACTGGGAGGTGCACATCAAGGCCTCATTGCTGATATGGCTGCAGGATGATTTCCTCTCTTGCTTGGATGGGGCGGCAGATGTGGGGCATCATTTGCCTGAACTGGGCAACTCTTGCTACATGGACCTCAATAGGTAGTGCTGGATGGTCTCTGTTTGTGCTTCCGAATCCTCCTTGTCCTCTCTCGGTACTGTCCAGCTGCTTTACCTCTTGAATGGTAGGCTGTGAGGTCTTGAGGAAAAGGATCTGACAGATGGCCTTCAGAGGGTTGAAGCATTGGTGATTCCTTCCATAATTGCGAATGATGACCTTCAGAGAGCCTTGGTAGTCTTGGTCAATAACTCCTCCTTTGACGGTGATTCCCTCGGCTGCCAAAGATGATCTTGATGCTAGTTGTCCATAGAGTCCCAGTGGTATAGCAAGTGCAATTTGAAGATTGAAGGTCTTGGTGCTTCTAGGTCAGATTGTTGTTTGATACGGGAGACAGAGATCATATCCGACTGATCCTTCTGTTTGTGCAAGGGGAGGCTGTGCCCATGGTGAGAGTAACTTGACTTGAACAACCAGGTGGGTCTTGAGGAAAGGTTCTCCAGCAGCTGCGATCGTGGGTGAGAACTCCATTCGTTCTGGCTTGAAGAATAGCCAATGCACTCCTGTCTTCGGGTTTCTCATATAGTTGAACCCGGTCTTTCCAAGGAGGTCCAGGGCTTCCATGAGGGTGAAGGCAAGATTGACTTCTTCTTTTCCTTGGTGTGGGCGACAGTACCAGTGGATGATAGCGAGGACTTCCAGAGGTAGGTCCCAAATGGTGGTCTTGCTTTTGGCTTTGCAGTCTCCTTTGTGGTCAATCTTCTTGCACTTCCAGCAGACCCAACGAATTCAAGGTTCTTGTAGGGTGGGATCCTTTCTCTTGACTCAACTTCTGTGGACATCTTCGCTGAGGTGGACACTTTGATGTTTGCACTAGTAGCAGGTGAAGGTCTTCCCACAATCGCAGTGCCCCTTCTTAACAAAGCCTTCATTTTGTTCCTTGACTTTCTTGCTGGTGGGGTACCTCTTCCAATACTTGTCATAGATCGGCAGGGTGACTTGAAGGGCACAGGTGATGGTGTAGGAGCTGTTGCTGTCTCTTTCAATAGTGAGAGTCTCCATGGGTTGGTGGGAGAGAACCTTTTGCTGTTCTTGCTAAGTCTTCTTGAAGGTCTTCGGGGTTGGAGGCTGAGCTTGGCTGTGGACTGGTGCTCATTTCATTTCATCTTTATCGATAATTGTTAGCATCAGAATCTTCTTGAGATCTAGGACTTGGCAGGCGTTGCAGTTATCCCTTGGTGAATAGAAGCATTTGAAATGCTTGCACATGCCTAGGCAGAAGGCTCGTGAAATTCAGTTTTCTATCAGCAGGGGTGGTGGTTGTGTGGATGGTCCCACAAAATCAAGTGCTGCTCTTTCATTTTTGGCTCTGTTGATACTTTCAGCTAGGACTTTGATGTCAATAACTCCAACAAAGGGTTCTTCTGACTTGCTATCTTGATCTCTAGGGGCATCAAAGTCACTTCTCATTTCTTGTAGAAAATTTGCTTCACTCTTGTCTTCATCCTCAGTAGTGGTGGGTGTGTCACCATGTCTATGCCATTCTGTCTCAGGGGCTGAACTTGCTTTTCATGATGATGCTCTCCACTTGATGGGTACTTTGTGCTTTTGTCTATGAATGGTGAAGACTAGGAGCTGTTTTTTGATGTCCACATTGGCTCTGACTCAGTGCATCCAATCTGTTCCCAAGATCAGGTCATAAAAGGTCGTGGGAATCATAACAGCTTGAAGTACATTGAGGCAGGCTTTCCCAACTTGAATAGGAATGTCTTGTACAAGTCCAAGGGGAGTAGATGCTGATCCATTGGCCATGATGACTCTTGCTTTGGTTTCTTTATCAATTCCCAAACTGATTCTCTCCAACATCCTTTGTATGATGATACAGACTGCTGCTCCAGTGTCAATAAGAATTCAGGCATTTTCTCCATGCACTTTTCCACTCGCAAGTCTGGTGGATTGATGATCATGTTGTCAGCTTTCATGTACTGCGTGAATAGTACTGGGTTCTTGTGTGTGTAGTCCTTGGACAGGAAGTCTCTTGGTATCCTCCTTGGCTTCCTTCAGGAATTTTCGCCTAACTTCTGGGGCATTCTTGAGGACTTGCTTGACAGTGAGGCCTGCATTCTGTTGACGGATCTGGTCCCAAAGAGAGGTTGCTGCATGAGGTTTGCTGCTCCTTCGATGTTTGGTTCCTTGAGGGCGAGATCTCTCATTCCTGATGGGTATTTCATCTGCTGAGGACTCCACACTCATGCACTCATCTTCTTCAAGGTCAGGCAGGGAAGTAGTCCTTGATGCTCTTAATGGTCCAGCCTCGGGCTCAGGGGTGTCCCTTCTGACTTGCTTGTCATTTTCTGGTGGAGTGTCTGAGGAGGAATGGGTATGTCTTGGGTGCTTGCCTGTGGATACTGTTACCGGCAGTGGTGGGGGTGGGATCCTTGGTAGTCTTCCTCGTTCTCTCATCTGTGCAAAGGCAGCATCCCAAGTTACCTTGGATGGGAAGGCTTCATAGTATGGATAGGTATCATCTTGTCTGTAAAGCCAAGCTGCTTCTTCTTCCATTTCCTGTGTCTCTTCATCCATCTGAATGAGATTGACATTTCTGTCATTGGACTGAGTAGCTTGCTTCCTTGGGCAGTGCCTCTGGATGTGGCCTTGATTTCTGCAGTAGAAACAGGTGGGGGTGTGGGGGACCAGTTGTAGCTGAGCCTATAGTTGCAGCTGATGGTGCCTGAGAAGAGCTCCTGTTGTCTTGTTGTCGATAGTCTGGCCTATTGTCATGATAGTAATCTTGCTGTCTTCCTCCTTGGTTCTTCAGCTGTGCCACTGCAATGGCTAGGTCCTTTATTTGTTTCATGAGCATGGTCATTGGGTCTTCTTGTACTCTTGGCAGCTGCTGCTGATGTGGTTGACTGAACTGGACTGGAGCCAAAGATGGGGGTCTGCTCTCATAGTTGGCCAACTGGGCTCTGAGGAATACATTCTCTTGCTCTGCTGTGGTAGATCCTTGAGATCTTGGAGGTTCAGTTCTAGCTGGCTCTCGGTGGTCTTGCTGGGCTGTTCTGTAGTCTGCTTCCCAACATCCTTGCACTCCAGCAACTTGCTGCTCGATACTCCGATAATCCATCCTAATGACTTGCCTTCTGAGTTCTGGGTATAGGCCATTGAGGAAGATAGTGGATGCCAATGCCAGTTGGACTGCAGGCTGTAGGTTTGCCTTAATCATCTATACTTGGATCAGGTAGTAGAAACTCTTTGGGGTTTCATTGACAGCTTGGGTCATGTAGGTCAGAGCTTCTTGTGCCTCTTGTTGGCATTCAAGACCATTGAACTGGACACAGAGCCAGTCTTTGTGGATGGTATATCTTTGCACATGGTTTGTATTTGGCATGAGATGAGCAAGTTATTCCGCCCTGAAGATTTCTCCTCTATTCTGTTTGGCTTGGTTGTATCTTTGGTGGGCCAGGCCTCTCAAAAGTGACTCCACAATACTGGTTTTCTTTCTACATCCCATCGCTTGGCAGCTGCTTGTACTTCGATTTCTCCAATGAACTCCTCGATATCTAGATCATCTGCACCATAGAACTTCTGTAAGTAGCTCATATCTGGCTCGTCTTCACTATTCTCACTGTCTGATGCTAGTTCAGGGGTAGCGTTCCTTGATGGACCTTGTGGGAGTGGTGATAGTGTTTGATGTGCAGGAGGTGCAGGCAGAGAGTGGTAGCTTGGTGGTGTGGGAGATCTAGTTCTTTGAAGATAGTAGCAGGGAGTAAGGGACCAGGGTACTGAAGCTCAGATAACTGGTGGTGCAAGTTGACTGATGTAACTGATGGTGGATTCATCTGCTCCTTGTGGCTGTGAAGTGGTGGAGTCTGGTTTACCTTGCTGGAAGTCTGGGTTGCTATCAGTATGATGGTATAGGCTGAACTCATCTTATAGATTGTATGGATGATAGTCCTCTTCTCCTTCAGATGTTTCAAAATAGGCTCAGTCTAAAGGGGTGGCTCAATTGACAACTGTAGTGATGTAGTCACTCCGGTCAGAGTTCTTCCTATAAATTCAGGTCTGGTACTACTCCAGGGGATCGTCTTCTAAATCTTGAAGCTGAAGGGGTTCTGGCTGGCCTCTGAGTTGTCTTCTCTCCCTTGAGGTCAAGCTGTAGTCTGGGTCACTTCTGTCCTCGGATTCAGTCTTCTGGCTGCTATTCTTGAAGAGAGATCTGGTTGCTGTCCTGACAATGGTGTGGGCCTTCTTTTCTGCTGAAGAGGGCTGTCTCTGAACTTGTTGCTGGCTGCTAGGTTCTCCTGGAGTCTCCAATGTAGATGGCTACTGGGTTCTTGAGCCAAAAGGTCAAGTCTTTAGAAAACTATTCCCAGTTGAGCCCCCAAAATGTGGCATGCGTTTTGTATAACTATATGCTTCAAGCACAGCTCAATAGTACTACTTGATGATGCGCAGATGATATGTATGTCGAAATAAAAGGAATCTCCGGGTGAATAGTCACATGATTGGCTTGTTCGAAATGTCGGCAAAAGGTCGAGTGGATAGTGGGTGATGATGGGCTTTGATGATGATGGCTCAGCTGTTTAGTGGTATAATAGATGGACTTTCCTAGCGGCAATTACTTGGGTACGTAGGCTTGATATGTGGTTGATTAACAACATGTGTGATGGTCAATAACTCTCTTCGTGGTGCAGTATGGGTAAAGAAAACGGAGGTCAACAGCTCGCTCATCTGTCTTGACTTGTTAACTTGATGACGTTGAGTGAATAGCGGGTGCTTGGGCTGGCTCTCTTAAGCTAAGTATCCTTGGGGTCCTTGGGGTCTTAACACTTGAATATACAGGTCTCGAATCTCGAATGTGGGGGGTGAATGCATGGTCCAAATGACGGTTCGAATGGGCAGTCCGTTCGAATGTGCAGTTGGTCCGAATGTGGGATCTCAGTGATGGGTTTCCTAACTTGGCGGTTCTCTTGAACTGAATGGGGCAGTCTTTCTTTCCTGGTGGTCTTAGAAACTTGAATGGCGGTTGGTTTCCTCGAAGTTCGCAGTGATTCATAGTGGCGAATTCCTAACAGCAGCGGTTTTCCTGGTGGCTTTCCTTTAGTGGTGGGTCTTGAATGGTTTTCCTGGCTGTTTTCAGTACGTGGCAGCAAGAGTAATTCTTTAACTCAAACTTCCGAGTGATCGTTGCTCCAGTTCGTTATCTTGTTCTCTGAATTATCCAGTCTCTTGGAGTCTTTTCCCAAAGTTTCTCAAAAACTTAAGTTGGTTGCAAACTACTTTTCTGCAAAACCAATTGACTGAGGGTTTATTCACTGCGGTTAGGGGGGTATTTATACATGTTCGCTCATGCCAAACATACGGTTGCTATCTGGTCGCTGTTGCTATCTGGGTTAACTATAATGCATGGTTACTACATTATATGGCTAAGTATGCTATTGTTGGCTGCATCAAATGTTTATGCCAAATTTGGTCACATTGGAGGTATCACTGAAAATGGTTGTGACATTTGTTTACACTGGATTCGGACATGCAAAGGACATTGCCAAATATGGTTGAATGACTTGCTAACATGAGAGTGGTCATCTGTATGCAGCTGAACTATAATATTTGTAAGCAATGAGAAGGTGCTGATCTGTACTTTAAAGGGTATAGTACTCTTTGTCAGTGGCAAACAAATCATCTTGCTGGATTGTGACTTCGTCATTCTGCTCTTTGAAAGGGGGAAGTGCTGGCCAAGAGGTGAGGGGATAGAATAGTGGCCAATCATCTTCAACAACATTCTCCAATCCTTGAACAGCTTGGATGCAGATGGAGGACTGATAAACTCACTGCTGCTCTTCTTCTTCTTCTTCAGAGGTATCATCAGTTTCAGTGTTAGAGGGGGCTGCTTCGGAAGCAGGGTCCTGGAGTTCTTGGGGTTCTTCTTCAAGGACAGGGACTTCTTGAGCATCTTCTTGGTTCAGCTCCCAAATGATGTGGTGTGAATTGAGGTTAACAGAGTGGTGGGTAGTGGGTGTGGCTCCGGCAGGTATTCTATGGTAATGGGTCGTCCTTCGAATATCTCCATGAGGCTCATGAGGTGACCTTGGTGGTTGTCTCAGAGGGGGGTAGTATGGAAACCTGGCAGGGTGGGTTCGGTGTCTTGGCTTCCTATGGCGATGCTGTTGCTTCCAATATAATCAGCTACTTCGGATTCTACCCAATCTGCTTCTTCAGTAGTAAGACGGACAATATTCCTGACAGTTACTCCTTGTAAGTGTGCAATGGTCCAGGGGATATGGTGGAAGATTTGGTGGACTTGGAGGGCTCTTTTGATAAGCTGGCTGGTGGTCAACAGTTCAGCAGCAAGGCCTTCTCGGTCATCTTCTTGGGTTTCATTGTGGAGGCGGTGGCTAATTTTATAGTCATACCAGAGAGTCATCTGTTCAGTGGTGTCCTTGAGCTACTGGGCCATGATGTACTGATAGTTGATAAAGTGTCCAAGGTCTTCAGTATAGAAGTTCAGATGGTCCAAGGTATCTGGGCGCCAGATAGCCTGCTTGATGGCATTGAGGACAATGGTCTTGAAACTTGGCAAAGGGGTAGAGTGGTGGGAAGTCTGGTTGGAATGGTGGGTGGGAGGCATTGTGTGTAGAGTACTTGTTCTTTGGTGGCGGTTCTTGAGGCTGAAGCCGGGTCCTTTAAATAATGTGGTCTTCACTTCAGCTTGGATTATCTTGTCTCCTTTTGGTGCAATCACTTGATAGTTTAGGCTGATCATAGGTTATCGCGCCATAATGTTGTCTGATCCTAGCAGTCACAGAGTACTCTGAATTCTGATATAGTCAATTGTAGACATCACACTATGCTGAGTACATTGGAGTCAGTCATGAAGAGAAAATGCATGATGAATTCGAAGACAAGAAGGTTAAGCCAGACAATTCATCCAGTACCATGTTTTGTCAAGTCCCAGCTAAAGTGGATGTCAAGGATGAACTTGAGAGTGGCAAAGAGAAATATTCCACAATTGATGAGGAGTATGATAGTGAACTTAGTGAACTTGATGAACTTGAGAGTGGCAAAGAGAAATATACCACAATTGACAAGGAGTATGATAGTGAACTTAGTGAACTCAATATTAATGAGGATTATGAAAATGAAATGGCAGATGTCGAGATGGAACATATAAGTACCCCGGATGTTGATGAAAATAAATTTGTTAATAATTCAGTTGATGCCAGTAAAATAGTCCATGGTTCAGATATAATAGATGAGGACACCAATACTGCAGATGAATTTTCCAATATCAAGGTCAATAGAGGCAAGGCACCTGTCTGAAATATTGATCAGGAGATAGTGCAGAATGGCATTGGCCCAGTGATTGCTTCAACAAGTTTTGTGGCCTCTGCATCTATATCACAGTCAGAAGATAATTTCGGTGAGGTTGATTTCAATAAAATTCCCAATGCCAGATCAATTTCAAAACTTAATCTGGGCAATTGGTTAAATGATATAATAATTGAATTCTATCTTGAATGGTATGAGGCTTCCTCCTTCCTTCATAAACTCTTATCTGAATATTAATGATGCTTAACCTTCTCAACTTTTTATTATTCAGATATAAAAAATGACTTTGTGGAAGTATCTAGGATGATGCTGTTTATATTTTCAATCCTCTGTTTTTCAATAGACTTGTCAAAGAGTACTATCTAACAAGAAAATGGTCCTCTAAGGTCAAATTATTCGACAAGCATTATCTGCTCATGCTGATAAATACTGGAGGGTAAGAGTAATTTTTTTTTTTTGAATTATGTTCTCATCTATTTATCTCATAGTCATTGGTATCTAATGTTGATTGTGAATCTCTGCCAATTGCTTGAGATTGAACTGTTAACTGATTCTTATCAAAGGTTTGGATTTTGTACTTTCTGGGTTACATATATTCAAATAGTGACTATTAATAGACTCTCCATTTTCAATAGGCCATTCATAATTGTTTTAGACTTACTTGGGTTTCAGGATGATTTCATGGTAGCATTGGTGGGAAAATACCTAGACTTCAGGATAGCAAAAAAATTGGATGTCTATATAGGAAAAACTCTACAATCTAGGCAAAGATAATATTTACAAACAGTCAGAGGCATTGATGACTTATCCAGATCCCTCCTCATAAGAGTTCTCTCTATATAGATTTCTTATCAGAGTAATGGGTATGACTGTGGTATATTTTTACTACATTATACAAAAATGTTTCTTAAAGATCCCAAGCAGTTTTTGAATCAACTTCTGGTATATATTTGTGCTAAATAATTTTCAATAGTGGTCTGTGGAGCTGACCCCTCAATTTCCATCATAGAGTAAGCATTCAAGATAAGATGAATGGGGTGACAAAATATCAATTTCCAAGAGTTGAGATGACATCAAGTCTGTTGTATTGATAGAAGCAAAGAGAAGACTGATTGCAACTGAAGAGGACCCCTACAGCTCCTTCAATACAAAATCCCATTTTGCCAATAATGTGGTACTAAGTATTAGTTCTATTATTTTAATAATGATGATGGAGCTAGTCCAATACTCCTATCAATACTCAATAACTATAACCACCACTACAGAGGCCACTATGTCAATTGATGATAAGATATATACCTCTAATATATCCAATAACCTGCCAAATGACTATATGATGGATGTCTCATCCAATTTTCCCAATATGATGGATATCTTATTCAATTTTCCTGACAACTATATAGCAAAGGTGACTACCACAATAGTGCCTAGCAACATTATAGATAGAGTGTCCATTACAACCAATGTTGTTGTTCTGTTCAATGTTCCTGACAATACAGTGCTCACTTCATCGATCAGTGACTTGAATCAGTCAAAGCTTGCCTCAGCCCCAGTAATGGTGTCTATAATAATGTCCAATGATCACAAGATGGATATAGTGATTGACAATATAGTGGCCTCTATGAGTCTTTCCATTCTTAATAGACAAGAATTTTTATTTTCATATCCTAGTCCTATATACTGTGACGATGCCTTTTGAACCTGCTGACATCAGAACCTGAAGTCTGCTATTACTTTGCAAGCCACCAAGTGCATGACGTGACTCATCCGTGACTCATCTGATCTTGAGATGATCTTCATCAGAAACTCATAATGACTCATAATGACTTCAGTGGTATACTACTGACAATCAGGTGACCCTACCCCCGGACCAAGGGAGAAGACCTTCAAGAATATAAAAAGGGAGCAACAAGA
>RQIL01040525.1:0-28041 GCA_003951145.1 Jimgerdemannia lactiflua | reverse complement strand
TTTCTATAGGCTGCAGCCCCATTTATTAACTACATATCTATAATATTGAAGGTGTTCTTATACCACACTGGTAGCCTCTTCCCAATCCTACCCTATCCTACCCCCTCCATCACCCACCCCCCTATCCCACCCTTGCAAATACAACCTCCCCACCTGCAACTCATACTCTTCTCTCACTCTTATCATATATGGTCTCCACCAATTTCTGATAGTGACCCCCTGTAGGCCCCACCCTTTCTGCCACCCTGACAGCAAGTCAACTAATAATCCCTTCCACCTTGCTACCTTCTCCTCCTTCAACATCAGTCTGCTCTCCTCAAATACTGTCTGCCAGTGACCTGCAAGCTCTATCCATATTACCAAAGCCCATCTCAGTATAAGCCATTCATTACCAATATCCCCCAGCATTCTTTTCTTTAATACCTCCCAGCAACCAATCCCATGACTTCTATAGTACTCACCCAATCTATCTTCCACCATCTCTTAGAACTTATCTAGCATCTCACACTCTCCAAGCCAATGTTCTGGGGTCTGCATCACCCCCCCCTCCTGCCCAACTTCTTGACACTCCTCACACTCAAAGGCCCCTCTCAGGACCAGATGATCTGACCTGAAGTTTAATATTACATTTTGCCTCAGCTCTCTTCACTATACCACTCAAAACTTTAGGGGTAGCTACTTCTTTATCTCCATACTCCAGGTCCACAGTCCTCTCCAGTCCTACTCTTCTCCAATCCCTACTTGCTGCCATCTCTCTGGCCAAAGGTCCTGCCCTATACCACTCTGACTTTCCACCCCATCTTCCAAATCAAAGTCCATTGCCAGTCAATACCACTGCCACCCCCCTCCCCCTTGCTGCTCCACTACAGCATGGCCCTTCCACCTAATGCCAATTCTATGTGCCCCCTCAGCCACCCCCCACCAGAAGACCCCCAGAGAGCATACCTTGCCTCTCACACCTTCTGCATCAGTAGGACCCATCCACCCCCTTTCAGCATCACTACTCTCTTCAATCACCAGGCACAAAGGCAGTGCAGATGCTTTAGGAAATCCACCAGGCCCAAGCCCCCCCTCTCCACTAGTATCACTAATACCTTCCACTTAATCTGACTTTGGTGACCTGTCCAAATCCACTCTCTCACCAGCTTCAGCAGCCTCTTGATCACCTATGCTGGAAAGTCCAAATAATATGCCAAATACCACAGCTGTGGCATTCAGTAAACATTCAATATAGTCACCCTACCAGCCAGAAAAATATGTCACCCTCTCCAGCTCCTCAGCATATCTCTCTATACTCCCACCTTGGCCTTCTACCAGGTCTTGGGCAGGACTGACCCATACATTGAGAGAAAGATCCCCAGTACCACACTACCTCCCCAGGGGGAATGATTGTTCCAATAATGTCCCCTCCAACCAATCCATTCTCCAATAATATTGTTTCACACTTGTACTAGTTCAGCTTCTGTCCAGAGCACTGTTCATACCATCCTACAGTCTCCTTAAGCTCTGCCACATCTGCAATGGTACCCAGGCCCACCACCATATCATCTGCAAAGACCCCCACTTTCCAATTCATGCCCAGCACAGTCAGCCCTTTGACTCTCCTCCTGACTCTGTCCAATAATGGCTCTAAGAACAGAGTATACAGAATGGGTGACAGGGGGTCTCTCTGGGAAACCTCCTTCCCAAGGAAGAAGGTGGCTCCCCTGTATCCATTCACTATAATTGCTGCCTGCCAAAAGGTGGACAATTGCATTCCCCAGCTCCTCAGGTATCCCAATCCTCTTCAGTACCTTTCTGAGTCAAACTCTCCATTCTCTATCATAAGCTTTCTCTTAGTCCAAGAAAACCAGTCTGCCATCCACCCCAGTAGCCCTCATCTCTTCAATAACCCCATGCACCCAAGCTGTGCCATCCCTAATCAACCATCTCCCAACAAAGCCTTGCTGCTCTTCTCCCAGGACCTGCTGTACCACTACTTGCAGTCTTGCCACCAACACCTTCATGATCAACTTTCTGTCCATATTCAGGAGCATGATCAGTCACCAATTCTTCCAGTCCTCCCTCTGTCCCTTGTCCTTGTATAGAAGCACCACCAACCCCAACTTCTGATCACCTAGCTAAGACCCGAACTCAAGCACCTCATCACACATATCTCTCATCTCCTGGTGCACCTTCTCCACCTTCACCATCTTCTTCCAGAAGTCCCACAGCAGCCCATTCTCTCCAGGAGCAGTCCCCGACTTAGTAGCAGCCAGGACATACAGAATCTCCTCCTCTCTCACCAGTCTTGTCAGTTCCCCAAGCCCCTCTACCTCCAGGGGGCACCAGTCCTCCAAGTATTTCACAATGGCCTCACTGTCTGCACCTCCCTCCTCCTCACTCCACAACTTCCCCCAACAACTCTTAAGCTCCCCAAGGATCCCCTGGACCCCCAGTTACTAAGCAGCCATCTCTTCCAATAATCCCCTCCCACCTCTACTTCACTCTCCTTGCTCTCAGCAATCTGGAGAGATACTTGGTTGGCCTCTCTCCTTTCTCCAGCCCCCTGCCATCTAAGCCTTGCCACCATGTCCTATATATGACTCTCTTTCTCCATCTTCCAGACTCCCTTCAGCTCCTCAATCTCTATTCTTACTCATGCCACCTGCCAATCCTCCTCCTCCTCCTCCTCCTCTCTCCCATGCCTCTTCAACTCTGACCACTACCTTAAGAGCTGTTGTGACAATGCCTTGGAATCTGATGACATCAGAACCTGAAGACTGCTGTTACTTTACAAGCCACTGATCTCAGTCGTGACTCATCTGTAACTCATCTTGACCATAAGATGATCTTCATCAGAAACTCATAATGACTCATAATGACCCCAGTGGTATACTACTGACAATCAGATGACCCAACCCCTGGACCAAAGGAGAAGACCTTCAAGAATATTAAAAGGAGCATTAAGAAGAAGTACAACAGCATCTACAACTAAGAAGACTTATTACAAACAAAATACCTGCCATTACCCACCAAACAGCAAGGTTAAGGAACCATCCTGGGCTATCTATTCAAGAACAGATGTTCAATGACATCAGAAGGACCATGAGACTGCACACTAGAAGGATCCCCAGTCTGAATCTCTATACAAGGGACCCCTATCACTATACTCTAAATCACCATGAAATGGAAATAAGAATCTCAATGACCACATAAAGTCTTCTCATATAGCAGGAGTATGAGATAGGACACTACCTTTGCCAAGAATTCTTAGAAGCCAGCCATCAAGAAATTGCAGATACCATATACATAAACAGGCATGAGCAGCAATTGGCTAGAAGAGTTCATCAAATCTTCAGACATGCTCCCTGGGCTATTCCAAACCTACAGTATATCAAGACCTCTGATATTCAAGAGCTATCAAGCTGCCAGGTGGATCACTTAAAAGAGATGGTAGCAGAAGAGGCCCAATCTACCATTCCAGTTAAGAGTGAAGAAGTGTAAGACCTCTGGAACCCCCTCCTAGAAGATAATCCAGACCAGTTTATCTGTGATCTGATTTCTCTGTTCCAAGGCCCCCCTCTGAAGATCCACACCCCCCAGAACCCCACAGATGTCTCCTACTTTGTGGAAGAAAACCTCATAAACTGGAGACCACAAGAGCAGCAAGAGTACTCTGCACCTTTCACTAATGATGACATCATCAGTAGTGACATCATCACTGCTGATATCACTCCTCAAGACCAAGGAAATAGCAGTGACTCATTTGTTTTGTGAGAAGAAGACTTCAACAATCTCTTGGAAAGATATGCAGACACCTCTATACCCTCAGAACCCCCAACTGAAGTCAGCTCACTGGTGGAAGTTGCAGAAAATGATTTGGCCAGACACCCTAAAGAAAATGAGGAAGAAGAAGAGGATGACATAATCCCAATCACACTAAACTTCAGATTAAATAGTAATAGTTCTATTAACCAAATTTGATCTAGTTAGTTAGTTGCACAAACAATGACTGCACTTTAACTAGTCTTATTCATCACAAATAAAGAATTAGCCTTATTCTATATACTAGTTAGTCACTTGACTTCCAAATCCATGCTAATTCAAGAGTAGGGAATTACTAATTACTTAGCCATATATTTAGCAAAATCTATGCACAACTCTGTATAAATACCTCTCAAACTGCAGTAAATAAACTTCAGTCAATTGGCATTTATCTGAATGACAAGAAGTCTAGTGTAAGATAAACTAACTTAAGTTATTTGAGAAACTTTGGGAAAAGACTCCAAGAGCCAAGGATAACTCTTGTTCAAGACTGCCAAGTTTAAGGAAATTGACTACTGCTAAGAAAGCTGCTAAGTTAGGAAATCGCTGCCAAGGAATGCTGTGAGTTTTCAAGTCAGTCAAGTTACTTTTGCAACTACTAAGGAAGCTGCCATTAAAGAAATCACTGCCAAGAACCACCATGCATTTCAAAGACCCACCAGAAACCTGCTTGCCCTCAAGTTAATCAAACATATGACATGAATAATTGCCAACAACCATCATGGACCACATATTTCAAGATTGCCACTGCCCCATGATCGACGACTGACCTGCCCAGACTGCTTATTCAAGACAGAAAGATCACCACTATGTTTAATCAACCTGACCACTTATTCTGAAAGTTACCAACTAACCATTACATTAACCATCTCACTGTGCATACAGGCAGCATACTATTTAAGTAGCCACTACCAGAAATGCCCTTTAAGTATAATTGAGCTATTGACCACTGAATAATTGAGTCAACAATCTGTCTGATTCCTGAATGCCCAAGTTATCAATCATTGAATCTCCACTAACAACATAATTGACCTCTGACTTTTGAGCCATCAATCTGAATACTCACACCTGCTCTTTTGGTGACATTTTGAATAATCCCCTAGACTCGATAATCAACTGTGAATATATTCAATTCATATTTAATTTGGAGACCATGCTTCACCAAGTAGCATATTGAGCCATGCAAGAAGCATATAGTTATACAAAATGCATGCCACATTTTGGGGGCTCAACTGGGAATAGTTTTCTTAAAGACTTGACATTTTGGCTCAAGAATCTAGCAGACATCTACAGTGGAGAATTCAGGAGGACCTACTCAGCAATAAGACCAGGGCCAGCAACAGCCCTCTTTAGCAGAAAAGAAAGCATATACTATTATTAGGACAGCAGCCAAGACCCTATTCAGAAACAGCAGCCAGAAAACCAAATCAGAGGAAAGAAGTGACTCAGATTATAGTTTAACTTCCAGGAAAAGAAGACAACTCCAAGGCCAACCAGAACCCCTCTAGATCCAAGACCTAGAAGAAGACCTTCCTGAAGAATACCAGACTCTAATCTATAGGAAGAACTCAGACAGGAGCAACTATATCACCACAGCTATCAACCAAGCTACTCCATTAGACCAAGTATATTTTGAAACATCAGAAGGAGAGAAAGACTACCATCCATATAGATCAAGAGATGAGTTCAATCTATACCACCATTCAGACAGCTACACAGACTTCCAGCAAGGCAAACAAGACCTTACTGCTTCACAATAGCAAGGACCAGATGAGTTCAACACCAGTTATATCAGCTCTCTAGTACCTTCAACTATCTAAGCCCCTGCACCTTAGTCACTTACCCCCCACCACTACCCTCAAGAAACAAGAAACACCAGCTCTCCTAGTGGCCCAGTATTCAATAACCACCACTAGTCTACCAGAGAAACCCCACTACCATCAAGGATCCCTACCCCAGTATTGATCAGAAGAGTCAGATATTCTATATCACCAAGACACTACCCTCTGCCTACACCTTCTACACATTGAGCACCTTCACCACCCCCAAAAGTACCATCAAGGAATACTACTCCTGAATCAGCTTCAGACAGCAAGAATAGTAAAGATGAGCCAGATATGAGCTACTTACAGAAGTTCCATAGTACAGAAAATGAAGACATTGAGAAGTTTATCAGAGAAATTGAGGTATAAACAGCCACCAAGCAATGGGATGCAGAAAGAAACTCAGTATTGTGAAGTCACTTTTGAAAGGCCTGGCCCTCCAAAGATACAACCAAGCCAGACAAAATAGAGGAGAAATCCACAGGGCAGAACAATATACCCATCTTGCACCAAATACAAATTATGTATAAAGATACACCATCCACAAGGACTGGCTCCATGTCTAGTTCAATGGTCTTGAAAGCCAATAAGAAGCACAAGAAGCTCTGACCTATATGACCCAAGCTGTCAATGAAACCCCAAAGAGTTTCTACCATCAGATCTAAGTACAGATGATCAAGGCAAACTTGCAGCCTGCAGTCCAACTAGCACTAGCTCTAACTACCTTCCTCAATGACCTATACCTAGAGCTCAGAAGGCAAGTCAGCAGAATGAGATATCAGAGTATTGAGCAACAAGTTGCTAGAGCACAAGGATGCTGGGAAGCAGACTACAGACCAGTCCAGCAAGTATAAGTTCATCATAAACCTGCTAGAGTTGAGGACCCAAGATCTCAAGGAACTACAGCAGAATAAGAGAATGCATTCCTCAGAGCCCAGTTGGCCAACTATGAGAACAGACCCCCAACTTCAACTCCAGTCCAATTTAGTCAACAGCTACAGTAGCAGCTATCAAGAGTTCAGGAAGATTCCATAACAGTCCTCACCAAACAGATGAAAGATCTGGCCATTACAGTTGCTCAGCTAAAGAATTAAGGAGGAAGACAGCAAGACTATTGCCAAGATAACAGGTCAAACTATTAGCAACAAGATGATAGAAGTTCATCTCAGGCACTACAAGCATCAGGTTTACCTGCAACAAGCTCCTATGCCCCAACATGCTTCAATTGTGGAAATCAGGGATACATCCAAAGATTTTGCCCAAAGCTACAGTCTACCCAGTCCAATGACAGGAATGTCAACCTCATTCAGATGGATGAAGAGATCCATCAAATTGAAGAAAAAACTGCCTGGCTTTGAGATCAAAGAGATACCCCCTCATAACATGAAGTCTATCTCTCTAAGGTAACTTGGGAAGCAGCACCTCCTCAGACTAGAGGATGAGGAAGGCCCCCAAAGACCCCTCTCCTGCCACCATTACCAGTAACAGTATCAATAGGCAAGCACTCAAGACAGAGCCATTCCTTCTTGGATACTCCATAAGAAAAGGATAAGAGAGTTAGAAGAGATACTCCTGAAGCAGAAGCAGGAGCATCCAGGACAACCCCAAGCACCTCTCTGCCTGATCTCAAGGAAGATGAACATATGGGTATAGAATCCTCAGCTGATGAGTTGCCCATTAGGAATGAAAAACCCTGCCCAGGATCCAGATACAGAAGGAGCAGCAGGCCCCATGAAGCAGCCTCCCTATGGAAATATATCCGCACTCAAGATGCAGACCTCACAGTTGAGCAAGTTCTCAAGAATGTATCAGAAGTTAGGCGAAAATTCCTGAAGGAAGCTAAAGAAGATACAAAGAGACTTCCTGTCCAAGGACTATAAACACAAGAGCCCAGCACTATCCATGTGGTGTATGAAAATTGATGTCAAGAATATCAATCCACAAGACTTGCTAATAGAAAAGTACATAGAGAAAATATCTGAAATCTTGTTGATACTGAAGCAGCAGTCTGTATCATTATCCAGAGAATACTGGAAAGAATCAGTTGGGGAATTGATGAAGGAACCAAAGTGAGAGTCATTATGGCAGATGGATCAGCATCTACCTCCCTTGGACTTGTTCGAGACATCCCCATTCAAGTAGGGAAAGCCTGCCTCAATGTCCCTCAAGCTGTTGTGACCCCAGCAACCTCCTATGATCTGATCTTAGGAACAGATTAGATGCACTAAGTTGGAGCCAATGTGGATATCTGAAGACAACTCTTAGTCTTTACTATTTATGGACAGAAGTACAAGGTACCCATTGAGTCAAGGGGATCATCAAGGAAAGTAAGTCAGGCATCCAAGACAGAATGGTAAGGACATGGTGAAACACCTACCACTACCGAGGATGAAGATGAGAGTGAAGATACCCCTAGAGATCAAGATAGTGAGACAGAAGAAGCCTTTGTTAGAGTCATTGACATTGAAGGTCTATAAGCAAGAATTGATGGAGACAATAATGAAAGAGCAGCATGCAAGTTTGCAGGACCATCCACACAACCATCACCTCTATTGGTAGAAAATCGAATTATGCAAGCCTTCTGCCTAGGCATGTATGAGCATTTCAACTGCTTCTACTCACTAAGAGATGATTGCAGCAACTGCTGAATCCTGGACATTAAGAAGTTTCCAATGCCAGCAATTGAGGATAGAGATGAACTGAGATAAGCACCAGTCTCTAGTCAAGCAACTCCAAAGACCTTCAAGAAAACTTATCAAGAACAAAAGGTTCTCTCCTGACAACCTATGGAGACTCTCACAATCAAAAAGGATAGCAACAGTTCCTTCACTATTACTCAAGCCCTTCAGATTACCCTGCCCACCTATGATAAATATTGGAAGAGATACCCCACCAGCAAGGATGTCAAGGAGTGAAATGAAGGCTTTGTCAAGAAAGGACACTGTGATTGTGGAAAGACCTTTACTTATTACTGGTGTGAACATCGAAGTATTCACCTTAGTGAGGATGTCTACAAGAGCTGAGTCAAGAGAAAGGACTCTACTCTGCAAGAACCCTGAATCTGCTGGGCCTGCCGAAAATGCAAGGAAATCAACCATGGAGGAGATTGCAAAGCAAAGAACAAGACCACTATCTGGGACCTACTATTGGAAATTCTGGCCATCATTTATTGGCATTGCTGCCCACATGAAGAAAGTCAAGGAGTCAATCTTATCTTTACTCTCATGGAAGCCCTGGACCCCTTTGGAAGAACTGGATTCAATTATACAAGGAACTCAAAGACAGGAATATACTGGCCATTCTTCAAGCCAGAGTGAATAGAGTTCTCACCTGCAATTTCAGCTGCTGGAGTACCATTCCTCAAAACTCAGCCAGTCATCCAAGTCAAGTTACTCTTACCTTGGGCCCAGCCCCCTCTTGCACAGATAGAAGGATCAGTCAGATATGACCTCTGTCTCCCCTATCAAGCAGTAATCTGACCCAGAAGTACCAGGACCTTTGACCTTCAAATTGTACTTGCCATACCACTGGGACTCTATAGTCAACTGGTATCAAGATCATCTCTGGCAGCTGAAGGAATTACCATGGAAGGAGGAATCATTGATCAGGACTACTGAGGCCCTCTCAAAGTCATCATCTGCAACAATGGAAGGACCCACCAAAACTTCAATCTCTTGAAAGCTATCTGTCAAATTCTCTTTATCAAGACTTCACAGCTCACCATCCAAGAGGTAAAACAGCTGGACAGCACCAAGAGAGAACAAGGAGGTTTCAGAAGCACCAATAGAGACCACCAGGAACCACCCATCAAGGTTTATGTAGCAAGAGTAGCTTAGTTCAGACAAATGAGACCCTATATCTGCCACCCCATCCGAGCAAGAGAAGATATCATCCTGCAACCTTACCAGCAAAGAGGCCTTGATGTACACCTCTCAGTAGAAGCTGATAACTTGATATTTGCACCATCAATGGAGCTTCAAGAAAGATATCACCTACTCTTAGCAAAAGAATGAATTTATAACCAGATGTTACCAATTTACATCTCTATCAGAAACATGGGCTTTGAGGTGATCACCATATCCAAAAGAACAATACTGGGATATTTTGAATCACTAATAGATACCTACAAGGAAGAAGTTTTTGAATTTTTGAGAAACAGCAAGCCCTCTCCAGTGAGACTGACAGTACCAGAGAAGAAAACTCAGCAATCAAAGCTATTGACATTGAGACAACTCTAACCAAGAATCAGCAACAACAGATACAGGAGTTGATAGAAGAATACAAAGATATATTTACCACCATATACAATAACTTCTCACCATATCAATATGGAGAACACTCTATATGTACTGGAAATGTGAAATCTATTCAACAGCACCCCTATCAAACACCATACCATCTGATCGAGTTTGAACAACAATACATAAAAGAAATTTTATGAAATGGAGTTATCAGACCCTCTTCAAGCCCCTGGGCTTCACCAGCAATCATTGTGTCAAAGAAAGGATGATGGAGATTAGTCATGGATTTCAGAAAGCTCAACAAAGTCACCACAGAAGATGTCTTCCCACTGCCAAAAATAGATGACCTCCTCAATGCCCTTGGGAAAGCCAAGTATATGACTACCACAGATCAGTTCCAAGGATTCCAAGTAATACCCATAGTCAAGGAAGACATCTGCAAAACCGCCTTCATCACCAGATGAGGATAGTATGAATATCTCCAGATACCATTCAGACTTTGCAATGTACCAGCCTCATTCCAAAGAATGATGAACTATGTCTACCAGGACCTTATTGGAAGAAATGTGCTAGTCTATATAGATGATATAATCATCTACTCCAAAATACTTATAAGACCTCTATGAAGTATTTGATACCATCCAAAGCTCAGGACTCAGACTCAATGCCAAGAAATACTTCTTTGGGAAACACCAAGTTGAATACCTAGAGTATATTGTCTCAGCTTAAGGAATACATACTGACCCACAGTAGAGAAAGTCAAGAACTACCCAATTCCTACCTCAGCAAAGGAGACCCTATCTGTAATATTTTAGTGTAGTTTACTCTTTTTCTTTATTTTTTCCAGTATTTTCTGTAACCTTCCAGCATCTTCTGAATGCTTAGAAATTCTTTCTTGGTACCAAGCCTCAGCTAGAACATTCCAGTTACTGCTATTCCTGTTTTAGCTAGTCACAGAACTTCATGGAACATTGTGGAACTTTATTTATCATCTTTGCTGAGAACTTTCCTCTTGGCATTTCCATTGATTTCTTAGATCCTTCTGGATCCTTCTTTCAGATCTTGTATAAATATCCTCTCTGTTCTTATGAATAAAGTTCAGAATATTTTCTCTCAGAAATCATAAGATCATCCAAAACTCTTAGTAACTCTTTGAGCTACTTTGAACTACTAGAATTAAGTTGCTTCCTCATTTAAGAAACCAGAACCATTACACTTAGTAGCAGTAGTTAAGTTACATCTTGCCTAAATAAGAAACCTCTCAAGAACTCATCACAATACTATGTCCATGAATGCCAATGACTGGAGCAATACCCCTTATAACAACTATGTTCTACAGAATATACCCTATATTCAGCAAAAAGAAGAGGAGGAAGAGCCAATTCCTACTCAGTCATCTGGGACTCTAGAAAGCTTCTTGTATACTGCATTGATTCAAATTTCCCAACTTCAAGAAAAACTGGACAAGAAGGAGGGCAAAGCTTCTGTACAGTCTATATTTGTACCTACAATGGTATCTCTGACCACAGTCACCATCAAGCCTCAGAAGCCTGATACCTTTGATGGTCAAAGAGGAGGACTGTCTACTGATACTTGGTTTTCCCAATTGGAGCAGTATGGTAAACTGACCAATCTGGATAAAGCAGAACTAGTCTAATTTGCCACCACACTCCTCTGAGGGAATGCTACAATCTGGTGGTAAAATCATATTCAGAACACAAGATTCTCTGGACAAATCAAGGTCTGGGGTGAATTCTCAGATGCTATTCAAGGCCAATTCAAACCTGTCAATAGCACCAAGGTTGTGCAAGACTGCCTGGCAAACATCAAACAACTCAAGTCTGTGTAAGTAAATAATACACAATTCCTATCTATCCTACTGGAGCTACCTCACATCACTGAAGACAAGAAGGTTGACAAGTATATCTGAGGTCTCAAGAAACAAACCTGAGTTCATGTTGAACTAGAAGAATCCAAAGACCTAGACACTACAATGAAAATTGCTAATAGGTTTGATATCATTACCTATGGCAACTGCTTCAAGCAGAAGAGACTGCCATTCAATAACAATTACAGAGAGGAGGAAGCCTAAGTCAGAACTATTGGACCTGCCCCCATAGATCTAGACACTATTGATAAGAACAAGAAGAATAAGCTTACACCTAAGGAAAAAGAGTGCCTCAAGAAGGCTGGAGCCTGCTTCTTTTGCTGACAGCCTGGCCGCATTGCCACTAAATATCCCAAGAAGACTACCAAACCCAAGAGAATTCTAGTTCTGTCCAAAGATACTCAAGGTCAACAAGTCAAATAAGAAGTTATACATAGTGCTCCAAATGAATCAAATTGAATCCAATTGGACCTAAATTCAATTCAATTTAAAAACTTTGAATTGAATCAATTCGAATTGAGGTCCAATTTAATTCAAAGTCTGATTCAAACTCTATTTTTAGAAATTGAATAACTCAATGAATACACATCCGAAATTCAATGATCTTTAGCTTGTTAGATTCCTCTTATATAGAGGAATCTAACAAGCTAAAGATTATTAAATTTGGATGTGTATTCATCAAGTTATTATATTTCTAAAAATAGGTTTCGAATTGGACCTCAATTTGATTAGAATTCGATTTGATTCGAACTCAATTCGAATTGAAAAATCCCCAATTCAATTTAATTTGAATGACCCTCAATTCGATTTAATTTGAATTGATTTGTTTTGTTTGGAAGCATTAGTTATACTCAATTTTATGAGTCAATCCCAAGACCCAGATTTCTCAAGCATAGTCAGAAGGAGCCATTGGTTTAGACCTTCAATCTATTCAATAAGTCACTATTCCTACCCATGAAAGAAGGCTCATTCCAACTGGCCTTACAGTCAAAATATCCAAGGAACATTATGTAAGAATTGTACCAAGATCTGGTCTTAGTATCAAGCACTTACTGGATATCAGTGCTGGAGTCATTGATCCTGACTTCTGAGGAGAAATGCAAGTCCTACTAGTCAATCACAAGGACCAACCATATACTGTCAATGAAGGTGATAGAATTGCACAGCTCATTCCAGAGCAAGCCACTTTGCCTGCCATCAAAGAAGTCACCAAGCTATCATCAATTAAGTGAGATCAGAAAGGCTTTGTTAGTACTGATCAAGTTGCTAGCATAGCTGAGAACTGAGCCAACTCAATGCTCATCTTCAAAGGTCTAGTCAAAGGTCAAGAATTAGATATTCTTATAGACAGTAGAGCTGTTGGAAACTTCATCAATAAGAATCTCATCGATAAACTCAAGATTCTCACCAAGCTAGCTAGCAAGAATGGTGGAGTTGTCACTGCTGATGGCACTACTCTACCAATCAACTCAATTGTCACTAAACTTTCCCTCAAGATTTAGAAGTACTGGGAATGTTTAGATTTTGAAGTGGTACCCCTAGGAGATCATGATCTGATCTTAGGCAAACCCTGGCTTATACAGCACAACCCACACATTGATTGGACTTACCCTGATTCAAGATGGAGCTAATATTACAATCAAGCCAGACAAGACTAAGATGAAAACCCCAATTGCAACTCTTTTGGCAATTCAGTTCAAGAAGGCCCTCAAGAAAGCTACCTGTACCTTTGTTGCACTGATCCAACCCAAGAAAGAAGACAAGAAGCTATCAATCAGCGAAAGTGTCAAGTTACTACTGAACAAATATATGGATGTCTTCCCAGACAAGCTACCTGGTCTACCACCTTCAAGAGACTATGATTATGAAAACCAGATGTGGCTATTTCTAAGAAGAAGATATACTTTATGTCACTACTTGAAATTGAAGCAGTCAAGAAGGAACTCAATGAATTTATTGAGTGAGGAGCCATTCAGCCAAGCAAGTCACCTTTTGGCTCCCCAGTCCTATTTGTCAAGAAGAAGAATGATACCTTATGAATATACATAGACTACTGCACACTCAATAAGATCACTGTCAAGAACTATTATTCACTACCACTCATTGATCAAATCTTTGATGCTCTCAAGAATGCAAAATACTTCACTAAGATTGATCTCACCTCTGGGTATCACCAAATTCAAATCAAGTCAGAAGACATACCCAAGACAGCCTTCATAACACCATTTGGACTCTACAAATTTCTAGGCAAACTATCTTCAAGAACCAACTCTATATCTTTGTACTCATGTACATTGATGACATCCTGATCTTCAGCGGCACTGAAGAAGAACATCTCAAACACCTTGAACAAGTCCTCAAGATCCTCCATGAACACAAGCTTTATGCAAAGCTCAAGAAGTGTGAATTCTTTAAGGATCAAGTCGAATACCTTGGATACATTGTATCAGCCAAAGGAATCCAAGTAGACCCCATGAAAATACAAGCCATTGAACAGTGGCCTGCACCAGCAAGTCTCACCAAACTTAGGTCCTTCCTTGATCTGGCTGGATATGATCAATGATTTGTCAAGAACTTCTCTAGTATAGCAGAATCTTTTACAAACCTCCTACAAAAGGAACCCAACTCTGACCACTATATTCTCTACATCTGGGACACCTTCTGTCAACAAGCCTTTCAAGAACTCAAGAACTGTCTGACCCATGTATCTGTCATTAGAAATATTGACCTGAACTTGAAGTTCATCATTACCACTGATGCATCCAACTTTGCAATTAGTGCAGTTATCTCTCAAGATGATGGTCAAGGACACAGACCCATTGTCTTTGAGTCAAGGAAATTGTCTCCTGCAGAACAAAAGCTAGGAACTCATAAAAAGAAACTCCTGGCAATCATTCATGCCCTTAAGACCTGGCAACACTATCTAGAAGGAGTTGAGTTTAATATGATAACAGATCACAGGTCCCTTCAGTACATTAACACCCAACCAACTCTTTCTCATCAACAAGCCAAGTGGAGTCAGTTACTTCAGACCTTTACTCTAAATATCATCTACAAGCCCAGCAAAACCCTAGTTGTACCAGATATACTCTCAAGAAGACCTGATCTCACCACTATCTTACAAGTCACTGTGGCACCTGAATTCCTTAACCAGATCAAGACTGCTTATGAACAAGACTCTCTGGTTCTATAAAAGAATACCAAGGAATTCAAAGAAAAGTACATCCTCAACTCAAGGACAACCTCATATACTATCAAGACAAGGTCTATATTCCCACCAACCCAGAACTACAATACAAGATCCTTCATGAACATCATGACTCCCCACTAGCTGGTCACCTTGGAACTGAGAAGACCATCAAGAACATTCAATGAAACTACTACTGGCTCAATATACTCAAGGAAATCAAGGAGTACATTCAAAGCTGTGATCTTTGCTAAAGAAACAAACTAAGCAATCAAATACCTGCTGGTCTTCTACAACCATTGCTAATTCTGACCAAAAACTTTGAGCAAGTCACAATGGACTTCATTGTACAACTCCCATGAACCAAATTAGGCTATGATGCCATCATTGTATTTGTGGACCATCTCACCAAGATTACAATTGCTGAGCCTACCACGACTAATACCACTGTCTCTGAAATTGCAAGAATCTTCTTTAAGTCTGTCTTCTATCAATATGGACTTCCCTGAGTAATTGTCAGCAACCACAACCCCAAATTCACAAGTCACTTCTGACAAATGCTCTTCAAGACTCTTGGAACTCAAATCACTATGTCCACTGCCTTCCACCCTTAAACTGATGGACAAACTGAGTAAATGAATAGAACACTTGAACAAATGCTCAGAAACTATGTGTCTTATAAGCAAGATGATTGGGACTACTATCTGACCTATGCCAAGTTCACCTACAACAATACTGTCTAATCATCTATTAGTCTGTCCCCTTTTCAGTTACTACATGGTCAAAATCCTAAGACTCATGCAAGCCAAGTCTCATTCCAGCAATCCAGTCATACACAAGTCTCCACTGCCCAAACCTTATTAACAAAATGGATTCCCTTCTTAAGATTGCTACCATGAATCTGCAAAAGACTCAACAACATCAAGCTAAGTATGCAGATAAGAAATAATGTGATGTCAACTGCATATTGGAGACATGGTTTTACTCAAAGCTGACAACATCAAGGCCCAATCTCAAGTCAACCACTAGTCAGCCAAATTCCAACCCAAGTACCTTGAACCCTTCAAGATTACTGAGCAAGTCTCTACCTACTCCTACTATCTCAGTCTACTGACAACCATGCATATATATCCAGTATTCCATGTATCATAACTCAAGGCCTGGAATGAGTCACCCTCTTACCCTGACCAAATTCTGACACCCTCAGGACCAGTTATGGTTGAAGACCACATTGAGTATGAAGTTGAGAAAATCTTAGACAAATGAGTCTGATACTATTGCACAGAATATCTAGTCAAGTGGATGGGCTACCCTGAATATGATGCTACCTGGAAACCCACCGCCAATCTGAAGAACTCCCAAGACCTCATTCAAGAGTTTGAGCAAAGAGAAACTCATTCACTGCCCATGAGGTTCTCCTCTTAGATAGTAGATGACATACTGTACTGATCAGATACATTACACATCAGGGCACTCTAAGAGATACAGTATCAGCAATAAGATCCACAGAAGAACTCTGTAAACCCTGCAACTAATGAGGTTCAAACCAGTTCTCATTCAATAAAGATGATACTTTGGTCCTCACCTTATATAAGAATGGCTGGTCCTTGCCAATGGGCTGATATATTTTATCTGTATTTTCTTTTGGTTTTATTTTTCTTATGTTATCTTCTGAATTCAATGAGGACATTGATTCTTAAGAAGGGGGGAATGTAACATTTTAGCATAGTTTACTCTTTTTCTTTGTCATTTCCAGTATCTTCCATAACCTTCCAGTATCTTCCAAATGCTTATAAATCCTTTCTTTGTACCAAGTCTCAGCTAGAACATTCCAGTCACTGCTATTCCTGTTTTAGCTAGTCATGGAACTTCATGAAACATTGTGGAACTTTATTTGTCATCTTTGCCAAGAACTTTCCTCTTGGTATTTCTATTGATTTCTTAGATCCTTCTGGATTCTTCTTTCAGATCTTGTTTAAATATCCTCTCTGTTCTCATGAATAAAGTTCAGAATATTTTCTCCCAGAAATCACAAGATCATCTGGAACTCTTAGTAACTCTTTGAGCTACTTTGAACTACTAGAATCAAGTTGCTTTTTCATTTAAGAAATCAGAACCATTACACTATCCTTTCTCATGTTAGTATCTTATTACCAGAGATTCATCTCAAGATTCTCAGACAAGGCATCACCACTTCAAGATATCTCCAAAAGGACCAACCATTCTACTGGAAGGAAAATCAGCAGAAGTCATTTGATCTACTCAAGAAGGCCTTCACTGAAGCCCCTGTTCTGGTGTGACCAAATTTTGACAAACCATTCATCCTGGCAACTAATGCCTCTGCCCTTGGACTTGGATCAATTTTATCCCAACAAGATGACCAGAAGAAGAAACATGTTATTAAGTATACTAGTAAGGCCATAAATGAGACTCAGATGAACTATAGTGCCACCAAACTAGAATTCCTTACAGTAGTATGAACAGTGGACCACTTCAGATACTATCTCTTGGGAAAGAGATTTGCTCTTATCATAGACCATCAAGTCTTATAATGGTTGTTCAAGAAGCCAGAACCCTCAGAAATGTTTGCCAGATGGATCATATCTCTATAAGAATACCAGTTTACCATTGTCTATAAGAAGGGTATCAAGAACTCTAATGTGGACACCTTGTCAAGAATCCCACAAACTCAAAATGGAAAGGAGCCCCCATGCTTCCTGCTCACTTAAATGAACTAAGAATTATGCCTTGCCCTCATCTGGAGCCTACATTATCAGAGCTTCAAGAAAGGAATCCAGCCAGCTCACAAGCTATTTATCCAGAGAAACTTCAAGAAATTTCAAGAAGGTAATAGTGAACTTTGGAGAGTAGAAGGAGATTGATACACCTGAGTCCCAACAGAAGACAAGATACCAAAGATACTTACAGCCAAACATGATCAGAATTCATACTGAGAAATTGGAGCTACCATTGCTAGAATCAAGAAAAGATACTGGTGGCTCAAGATGAGAAAATAAATTTCTATATATATTCAGCAATGTGATACTTATCAGAGATACTAACAAAAGCCAACTAATAAAGCACTATTAATGCCAATCCCAGCCCCAGCCAAAGCCTTCCAAAGACTTGGAATTGATATTATTGGACCTATCAGTAACTTAATAAGAAAGATACTACATTCTCACCATTGAAGACCACCTGATGAAATGGTCTGAAGTCTTTGCCATTGAGACCACTGATTCTCAGACAATTATTGAAATCCTATATGATGAAGTTTTCAGCCACCATGGTGTCCCCCAGGAAATCATCACAGATCAATACCGAGAATTTGTCAACAGAGCAATGAAGACCTTTATAAGTAACTTCAGGATCAAGCTGTGGCAAACAACAGCTTACTACCCACAGGCGAATGGACTCACTGAGCAAATAAACCAGACCATCAAGAGAGGCCTCAGTAGGACCCAAGATCAATTGAACTTGGATATCTACCTTCCAGCAATCCTATTTAGTATCTGCACCTCAAATGCCACCACTACCCAATAGACCCCCTTCTACCTGGTGTATGGCCAAAAAGCACAAGATCCTACTGAACCAGTCTAACCAAATTTGATGAAATGAGTTACCAAGGAGATTGCCCAGTTATACAAAGTATGCTAGCAAGCATAAGGATTTATCATACAAGTACAAGAATGGCAAAAAAAGTATTATGACTACAAAGCTGACTTGGAGCCCCTGCTCATTGGACAACAAGTCTTGGTTTATTGAACCATCATAGAAGGAAACTGGAGTACTAAGCTTGAGCCAAAATGAAAGGACCCTATCTCATACACTAAGTATTTGCAAACTACACCTATCTACTCAAGACCCTGGATAGAGTTAATCTCAAGACCAAGATACACCACAACCACATCAGGCTCTACTACTTAAGGGAAACAAAATGCATTGCTCAATCCTTGTATTGACTTCTTTGAATTGTTGATAACATATGGCAATAACCAGTGCCTTAAGCATCAGAAGTTTACTTTGGGACACCAGAACCAGCAGGACATCCAGTGAACCAAAGCACACTGAAATGAAGCTACTAGCTGGATTCAAACTCCTTCCAGATAGTTAGTTCAGTAATAGGCCCTCTGCCCTATACAAGGATGGCCAGTCCCCACCAATATACCAATAACCTATTCTTTAGAGAAATCAAGATACTTCAATCTCTATATAACTCATCACTGAGGATGGCTCTAATTTTGCAAGAGGCAGATATGACAATGCCTTGGAATCTGATTACATCAGAACCTTAAGACTGCTATTACTTTGCAAGCCACCGATCTCAGTCATGACTCATCTGTAACTCATCTTGACCATAAGATGATCTTTATCAGAAACTCATAATGACTCATAATGACCCCAGTGGTATACTACTGACAATCAGGTGACCCTACTCCCGGACCAAAGGAGAAGACCTTCAAGAATATAAAAAGGAGCATTAAGAAAAGATACAATAGCATCTACAACTAAGAAGACTTATCACAAACAAAATGCCTGCCATCACCTGCCAAACAGAAAGATCAAGGAGCCACCCTGGGCTATCTGTTTAAGAATAGATATTCAATGATATCAGAAGGACCATGAGACTACACACTAGAAGGATCCTCAGTCTGAATCTCTATATAAGGGACCCCTATCACTATACTCTGAACTGCCATGAAATGGAAATAAGAATCTTAATGGCCATATAAAGTCTTCTTATATGGCAGAAGTATGAGATGTGATACCATCTTCACTAAGAATTCTTAGAAGCCAGCCATCAAGAAATTGTAGATGCCATATACATGAGTAGTAATTAGTTAGAAAAGTTTATCAAATCTTTAGACATGCTCTCTGGGCCATCCCAAATCTACAGTATGTCAAGACCTCTGATATTCAAGAGCTGTCAAGCTGCCAGGTGGACTACTTAGAAGAGATGGTAGCAGAAGAGGCCCAATCTATCATTTTGATTAAGAGTGAAGAAGTGTAAGACCTCTGGAACCCCCTCCTAGAAGATAATCCAGACCAGTTTATCCATGGTCTGATTGCTCTGTTCCAAGGCCCCCCTCTGAGGATCCATGCCCCCCAGAACCCCACAGATATCCCCTAATTTGTAGAAGAAAACCTCATAGACTGGAGACTACAAGAGCAGCAAGAGTACTCTGTGCCTTTCACCAATGATGACATCATAAGTAGTGACATCATCACTGCTGACATCACTCTTCAAGACCAAGGAAATAGTAGTGATCCATTTATTTTGTAGGAAGAAGACTTTAACAATCTCTTAGAAAGATATGCAGACACCTCCTCCACACCCTCAGAACCCCTAACTGAAGTCAGCTCACTGATAGAAGTTGCAGAAAATGATTTGGCTGGACACTCTGAAGAAAATAAGGAAGAAGAAGAGAATGATATAATTCTAGTTATACTAAACTTCAAGTTAAACAGTAATGGTTCTATTAGCCAAATTTAATCTAATTAGTTAGTTGCACAAATAGTAACTGCACTTTAATTAGCCTTATTCATCATAAACAAAGAGTTAGCCTTATTCTACTAGTTAGTCACTTGACTTTCAAATCTGTACTAATTCAAGAGTAGGGAATTACTAATTAATTAGCCATATACTTAGCAAAATCCACATACAACTCTATATAAATACCCCCTAAACTATACTGAATAAATCTCAGTCAATTGATATTTATCTGATTGACAAGAAGTCTAGTGTAAGATAAACCAACTTAAGTTTTTTGAGAAACTTTGGGAAAAGACTCCAAGAGCCAAGAATAACTCTTGTTTAAGACTGCCAAGTTTAAGGAAATTGACCACTACTAAGAAAGCCACCAAGTTAGGAAATTGCCGCCAAGGAATGCCATGAGTTTTCAAGTCAGTCAAGTTACTTTTGCTGCCACTAAGAAAGCTGCCATTAAAGAAATCACCATTAAGGACTACTGCATATTTCAAAGACTCACTAGAAACCCACTTGCCCTCAAGTTAATCAAATGTATAATACAAATGATTGCCAACAACCATCATGGACCATATATTTCAAGATCACTACTACCCCATGATTGATGACCAATCTGCCTAGACCACTTATTCAAGACAGAAAGATTGCTGCCACATTTAATTGACCTACCTGCTTATTCCAAAAGTTATTGACTGATCATCACATTAACTGTCCTGCTGTATATACAGACAGTGCACTATTTAAGTAACCACCACTAGGATCACTCTTTAAGTATAATTGAGCTAACGACCACTGAATAATTGAGCCAACAACCCATCCGATTTCTGAATGCCCAAGTTATCAACCATCAAATCTTTACCAATAATGTAATCAATCTCTGACTTTTGAGCCATCAATCTGAATGCTTGCACCCACTCTTTTGACAATGTTTCAAATGATCCATCATGTGACCCCAGACTTGATAATCAATCATGAACATATTTAATTCATATATAATTCGGAGACTACACTTTACCAAGTGGCACATTGAGCCATGCAAGAAGCATATAGTTATACAAAATGCACATCACACTGTTTCATCCAGCAGGATGCCCACATCTCCTTCTTTTACTGAAGTCTTCCTCTCTGCTTCCCAGCCTCACCCCAGTACATCCTCACCACTTCTTTCAGCTTCTTCCACCAGAGCCCCACTGGAGCCCCACCCTTTCTCCATTTAGTCAGACTAGATACCACCTCTCTCTCTCATCTCTCTCATAGGTCCCCATCTACCAGCAGAGCACAATTGAGCTACCAATATCCAGGCCCCTCCCCACTACCTCCAAAGTCACCATGCCCTAGCACCCCCCAATGATCTGACCAGGGGCACCAGACTACCCCAAGATCCCACCAAACATCTTCTCCCCAGCAGTCAGCCAAGAGCACCCAATCGATCCTTATTCCAAGTCCATCAATCCAATGAGTGAAAACCTTATCAACTCTCCACTTGGCCCTCCCCACATCACCCAGAGCACTCAGCCTCTCAATCTCCTCCCACCTGTCCAGCCCATCACTGTGACCAACTACTCCAGCTCCTCCATCAGACTGATCCAGGGCAGTATCTTGCACCATATTGAAATCCCCATCCATGATACCCACCCCAGCTTCCATCAGAGACCCCTCCTCTAGCAGCTCTTCTAACCAGTCCACCCTCTCTCCCTGGACTGCTGGACAGTAACACAATCCAACCACTATTGGGCCCCACCCCAGCCTCCTCCACATTCCACAAACTAGATGATCACCCTATCCCCCAATGTCCACCAGTTCTCCTTCCCCCCTGCGAATCAATATCCCAACCTTTCCACACCATTCAGCCACCCCACCCCATTCCTTAGTCCAATTCAACCTGTCTACCTCCTCTTTATATCTCACATCCTACAGTAGAAAAAGATCTGCCTCTAAGCCCTATAGTTATTCAAATATGTTCTAACATCACCTCACACCCTGCAGCCCATTGACATTCAAAGACAAAATGTTAGTTGTACTGTTCATAAGGAAAATATTTTGTAGATAGTACCACTTTCCCAGCTCCTTCAGACTTCTAGCTTGATGTCCATCCTAGACAGATTTAAGAGATACTCTGCCTTATTCTCATTCTCCTCAATCTTGTTCCTTATCAATGCAGCTACAATCTCCTGAGCATCCTCATCATCTTTCTTCTCTACTTCTTTCCTGTAGTCCTTACAGACTACTGCCACAATTCAGCCCCATCCTTCATCACCCAGTAGTCTTCCACCACTCACTCTACTATCTCCCTCAACTTGGCTTCCCTCTTCACATCCACCTCATACCCCTTCTCTGCTAGCAAGATCATTTCTATCAATAGTTTGTCTACCACTCCCTCTTCTGCCAGGATGCTCTGCCACTCTGTCCCCCCCAGGACATGGAAATCTATCTCTGCAAGTTCGTCCACTGCCAGATCATTGAGAGTGGCCAGCAGCCATCCCACCCCCCCAATATGACCAACACCTGGAATCATGGGCCTCTTGCTCTCTCTGGGCTCACTATCACTCTTAACATCTCCTCCCTCAACTACACCAGAGTGCTCCCCCTCCACCCCAATCACCAATCCTCCAAGAGTGATATCTGGAACTCCAAAACTCACATGCTGTGTCCCCCTCATCACCATATCCTCCCTCTCAGTCTCTTGCACCAGAATGCTAATCAAGGTCTCTCCTGTTCTAGCCTGGTCTCTCTCCTTCTCATCCATATCCATGAAGAACTCAGGCTCATCTTCTCCAATAATCATCTTCTGCCAGAGGGCATGCTTTGAAGTCTCAAGGCCACCAGTGAGCTCTGGCAGAGGCACCATCTCTCCCCCTGCCTTCTCCTTAAAGCTCACCAGAAGATTCTTCTGCATGTATCTCTCCCACTCCTTCTCCCATACCTCCTTATCCACTCACATCTTTCTGCCATCAATCTCCTCTACTACAGTTGCATCCTCAAAGGCCTCTCAGGCCTTTGTCCTCTGCTCCACCACCTCTTCTAATTTCCACACTGCTGTTAAGAGATCCTCTTCCTCCTCCTTAGTCCCCCTCACTCTTGACACCTTGCACTCAACTGGGTCTGACTTCAAAACCCTCAGCCAATCACTCATCATCCCTGTTGCCTCTCTCCCAGCCACCCTCAGTCTTACCTCCATATCTCCTGTCCTGAATGTCATCCCCTCCTACATCTGGAAGCCAATATTGATAACATCCCCATACTCCTTCATTACCTCACTGACCCTACCCCTTGTCTCCTCCACTGACACCATAGGGACCCCCATGACCACTAAGTGCACCACTCTAGGGTCCCAGCATAAATACCTTAATATCAGAACCACAACCTCACCCACTGTGATCCCCTGTAACAGAGCCTCCACCAGGTGTTTCTTCTCCACAAATCCAACCTCAACTCCCTCCAGCCCCTTCAGGAACTTTACTGATACTACATCTACCAGCTGCTTCCTCAGAAGCCCCAAGACCATCCTCACCATCACCACTAGGCCCCAGAAGCTCACTATGACTGTGAATTCCAAGATTGACTTCTTGAGCAACAGTATCACCACCAGGCCCATTACACTATCTGATAGATCATCCCTGTACACTGGTCCCAATCCTTCCTGGCTCCCCTTTCCACCATTAGTAGTCACATCTGGATTTTTTCCAGATTAGTTATCACATCACCATCAGCAGTCCCAGCCCCTACACCAGTCACACCCCCCCCAGCTACCTTCTTCCCTTCCCCAGAGAGTACCCCTTCAGTACCTCCAGACTTCTCCTTCTTCTTCTCCACTGTCTTCCAACCTTCAGCACCCTCTCTTTCTCCACTGTTCTTGACTGCTGCTACAAAGCTTACCACTCTACTGTCTCCTGCCTTCTTACTTGACTCCTGCCCCCCTCCTGCTTCTCCACTTGTCAATGGTCCAAAAATCCCCAGCCCCAGACCTATCCCTCTCTTGCCATACTGCCATTTGAAGGCTGGCCCATCTCCCATATCAGTATGCTTGCCAGAGCCTTGCTTAGTCACCATCACCTTAAGAGTTTTCTCCAAAAAGTGACAAAAAGTATATCAAAAGTATGTGTGGAAATTTGTGTAATGTGAAAGTTACCAGAGAGAGATTCTCTCTCTCAGTCTCTTGCACCAGAATGCTAACTGAGATCTCTTCCCTATTCTAGCCTGGTCTCTCTCCTTCTCATCCAGATCAATGAAGAACCCAGGCTCATCTTCTCCAATAAACTTCTTCTTCCAGGGGGCATGCTGTCAAGTCTCAAGGCCACTAGTGAATTCTGGTGGAGGCACCATCTCTGCACCTGTCTTCTCCTTAAAGCTCACCAGTAGATCCTTCTGCATCCACCTCTTCTGCTCCCTCTCCTATGCCTTCTTATCCACCCACACCTTTCTGCCATCAATCTTCTCCACTACCATTGTATCCTCAAAGACCTCTCAGGCCTTCATCCTCTGCTTCACAGCCTCTTCCAGCTCCCACAATGCCATCAGTAGATCTTCTTTCTCCTCCTCAGTCCCCCTCACTCTTGACACCTTTCACTCAACTGGGTCCCACTTCAAAGCCCTTAGCCAGTCACTTGCCTTCCCTGTTACCTCCCTCCCAGCCACCCTTAGTCTCATCTCCATATCTTCTATCATGAACATCATCTTCTCCTATATCTGGAAGCTGATATCGACAATATCCCCATACTCCTTCATCACCTCACTGACCCTATCCCTTATCTCCTCCACTGACACCATAGAGACCCCCTTGATCACTAAGTATACCACCCTAGGGTCTCAGTGTAAGCACCTTGACATTGGAACCACAATCTCACCTACTGTGATCTCCTTTGACAGAGCCTCCACCAGATATTTCTCCTCCACAAATCTAACCTTGACTTCCTTCAGTCCCTTCAGGAACTTCCCTGATGCTACATCTACCAGCTGCTTCCCCAGCAGCCCCAGGACTATCTTTGCCATCACTACTAGGCCCTAGAAGCTCACTGTGACTACAAATTCTGAGATCAACTTCTTGAGCAATGGTACCACCACTAGACCTATTACACCATCCAACAGATTGTCCCCACACACCGGCCCCAATCCCCCCTGGCTTCCCTTACTCCTATCAGCAGTCACATTTGGATTTTTTTTCAGATTAGCTATCACACTACCATCAGCAGTCCCAGCCACTATGCCAGTAACACCTCTTCCAGCCCTCTCCTTTTCTCCTCCAGAGAATGCTCCTCCAGTACCTCCAGACTTCTCTTTCCTCTTCCCCACTGTCTTCTATCCCTCAGCACTCTCTCCTTCTCCACCATTCTTGACTGCTGCTGTAAAGCTTACCACCTCACTGTCTCCTATCTTCTTACTCAACTCCTGCCCCCCTCCTGCCCCTCCATTCATTGACAGTCCAAAAAACCCTGGCCCCAAACCTATCTCTCTCTTACCATACTGCCATTTGAAGGCTGGCCCACCTCCCACACTAGTATGCTTGCCAGAACCTTGCTTAGTTACTATTATCTTAAGAGTTTTCTCCAGAGAGTGATGAAAAGTGTGTTAAAAGTGTGTGTGGAAATTTTTGTAACGTGAAAGTTATCAGAGAGAGATGCTCACTATAAATAATATATATATACCCACAATCAGTAACATGCTATAATCTGTCTTCTCATCCACCTGGTTCCCACTTGCATCCAGGCCCAAGAATGTGATGGCCAGCTGGTACCATGAGGAGACCTTGAAGAAATATGGTATAGATTGGAAAATTATGCATTAAGAAGGATGCTTCAAGTTGTGTTGCAAGAAGTGCTTTCTTTTAATCGGCAATGTCATTGCCAGCTCAGCCTCACTCTGCCATCCCTCCATGATGCATCATGCCAGTGTCTATGCCAGTAATCAGGATATGTGATCTAAAAGGAGATAGTGATAGTGGTGGTGTATTAGTGCAGGATAGAATCCATGAAGAGTCATATAGACAGTTGAACATACCTTTTGTTACTGAAGAGCACATTGAAAAGACTGGGCACCAAATAAGATGATGTGTTGGAGGATTGTGGAATAGAGAAAGAGATAAGCCAAAATGCACTTGATTCCATCATGTAGCCTCTAATATACTTTGAAGAATCAGCATATTCAAAATCATATTCTGCTGAGACTTGGCTAGGATATGTCCCCTTGATACTAATGCTGTTTTCTGAACATAAACAAGGAATGATAGTGAGCTTGATTCCATTGTACAGCTGTACACAATGATTTACACAGTTCCAACATACTTTAGAAATCCAGCATGGTCTAGGAAAATGATTTCCAGCAAAACAGGCAGTTCCAAATTCATCTGATTTCTGTTCTAAAGTCCAACATAACCTGATATAGGCAGGCCATCCAAATTCCATTTCCCCTCATCCAAATGTCTGCTATCCAATTTCTATTCTAAAGGCCAATATAACTCAATACAGCATCTCTTCCAGTCTTAGCATTCTGTCTGATTTCCATTCTGATTAGTATTCAACCTCCCAAGTTTAGCAATATCTGCAAGCCATTTTTCATTATTAACTGCTGAGTATTCCCACAATGATTTCCAGAAGAAAGGATGATGCCACCTTGCTGCACAACCATAGCCCCTCACCACATAACCATAGCCCCTTGCCACATAACCATAGCCCCTCACCATATAACTGAAGCCTCACTACATAGCCATAGCTTTATCATATAACTACAGCATAACCATAGCCTCACTATCTTGCTGCATAACCATAGTCTCACTGCATAACAGATGATGGCAATTTCTATAAAGTGGAGCATGCATTTTGTCTTTGCAGCAAGCATCTCATCCTTTTGGCATGCACATGTGTCAGCATCTTGTCTTTGCAGCATGCATCTTATCTTTTGGCATATGTAGGTGTATGGTATCAGTATCTTACTTTGCAGTCTTTTTGGTATGGTGTATATAAATGGCATGAGATATGCATGGCTTTGTGCATGGCTTGGAATGTGTGAACAAGATGTAGTTTGTTCAATACCACTGACTTTACAAATATGTATGTAGCTTACTTATGTATTTCCCATTATATTTATAATCAGATACATTACTTTGGTCCTAGCTCAAACATAAACTCAGGTTTGGTAGAGTGTTTTAAGATTGGGATATAGAGAGAGTGACTGGAATTGAATAGTTCATAGCTGGAAACATATTCATCACACATAACCCTATTCTCTTGAACTCTGCATCTTACCTATCACTCTTTTCTACATCCCTTACTCATTCTATTTATACAAACAATAGTACACTCTGTCAACACTACATATCTCGACCAATTTGCCTGCATTCAGCCCAGCAGCCAGACCATGATTGACCTTACTATTGCCAACAACAATTTCCTCATCTTCCTATGGAACAATCTTCTCAATATTAGACACCTCAGTATTTCAGGCAGAAGACTTTCAAGAGAGTATCAAAGGAGGCCCAGTAGGGTGAGTTCCAATATCTCATCATCACAGGATATCTATCAGAGCTCAGCAATTATAGAGGATGACAAAGCCAAATGCTGTCCTCAATAATTACTGAGCTTCAATAGACAACTAAAGAAAAAAAAAAGAAAAAA
>RQIL01040524.1:0-16716 GCA_003951145.1 Jimgerdemannia lactiflua | reverse complement strand
TAATTATATTTCAAAGTATTTATAATATATACTATGATATTGCCTTTGAATCTGGTAACATCAGAATCTGAAGACTGCTATTACTTTGCAAGCCATTGATTGTAAGTCGTGGCTCACCCATGACTCTTCTTGACCATAAGATGATCTTCATCAGAAACTCATAATGACTCATAATGAATTCAGTAATATACTACTAATAATCAGGTGACCCTACCCCAGACCAAAGAAGAAGACCTTTAAGAATATAAAAAAGAGCATCAAGAAGAGGTACAACAGCATCTATAACTAAGAAGACTTACCACAAATAAAATGCCTATCATCACTCACCAAACAGTAAGATCAAGGAGCCACCCTGGGCCATCAGTTCAAGAACAGATATTCAATGACATCAGAAGGACCATGAGACTGCACACTAGAAGAATCCCTAGTCTGAATCTCTATACAAGGGACCCCTATCACTATACTCTGAACCACTGTGAAATGGAAATAAGAATCTCAATAGTCACTCAATGCCTTCTCATGTGGCAAGAGTATGAGATGAGACACCACCTCTACTAAAAATTCCTAGAGGCCAGCCATCAAGAAATTGCAGATACCACATGCATGGATAGGCATGAGCAGCAATTGGCCAGAAGAGTCCATCAAATCTTCAGACATGCTCCTTGGGCCATTCCAAACCTACAGTATGTCAAAATCTCAGACATTTAAGAGTGTTAAGCTGCCAGGTGGACCACTTAGAAGAGATGGTAGCAGAAGAGACCCAATCTACCATTCTGGTTAAGAGTAAAAAAGTGCAAGACCTCTGGAACCCCCTTCTAAAAGACAATCCAGACCAGTTCATCTGAGGTTTGATTGCTCTGTTCCAAGGCCCTCCTCTGAGGATCTGTGCCTCACAAAACCCCACAGATGTTCTCTATTTTGTGGAGAAAAACCTCATAGACTAGAGACCACAAGAGTAGCAAAAGTACTCCACACCTTTCACAGATGATGACATCATCAGTGGTGACATCATCTCTGCTGACATCACTCCTCAAGACCAAGGAAATAGCAGCGACCCATTTGTTCTATGGGAAGAAAACTTCAACAACCTCTTGGAAAGATATGCAGATATCTCCTCCACACCCTCAGAACCCCCAACTGAAGTCAGCTCACTGATGGAAGTTGCAGAAAATGATTTGGCTGGACACCCTGAAGAAAATAAGGAAGAAGAAAAAGATGACATAATTCCAGTCACACTGAACTTCAGGTTGAACAGTGATGGTTCTATTAGCCAAATTTGATCTAGTTAGTTAGTTGTACAAATAGTGACTGCACTTCAACTAGCCTTATTCATCACAAACAAAGAATTAGCCTTATTCTACTAGTTAGTCACTTGACTTCCAAATCTGCACAAATTCAAGAGTAGGGAATTACCAATTACTTAGCCATATACTTAGCAAAATCTGTACACAACTCTATATAAATACCCCCCCAAAACTGCAGTGAATAAACCCTCAGTCAATTGGAATTTATCTGAATAACAAAGAAGTCTAGTGTAAGATAAACTAACTTAAGTTTGTGAGAAACTTTGTGGAAAAGACTCCAAGAGCCAAGAATAACAGACTGCTGCTGCCGAGTTTAAGGAATTGACCACCGCCAAGGAAAATTGTTAAGAAAATCACCGCTAAGGAAGCCGCTTAATTCAAGAAGACTGTCAAGTCAAGGAAATCGCCACCATGGATTGCCACAAGTTTCAAGCCAGTCAAGTTACTTTTGTCACCACTAAGAAAGCTGCCGCTAAGGAAATCGCTGCCTGGATAATTCAAAAGAACAGCCAGAAACCTGCTCTCAAGTTAATCGAATGTCGATCTATGAATGATTCCCGACCCACTGTCATGAGCTGCTTAGTTTAAGATTGCCACCCCATGCATGATCGCTGCATGTTTATTTGAGACCCAAGTTCCCATGCATGTTGATTGACGACTGACTCATCCAGACCACTTATTCAGGATATGAAGATCGATAATCATCAGCCCACCCAAATTTAGATCCTGATCACCACCACATATTGATCATCCTATCACATTACCTGCCAGGAATGCCCTTTTATACAATCCATCACTCCTTTGAGTATGATTGAGCTATCGACTATTAAATAATTGAGCCAATATAATCCGAATAACCCATCATCAAACCCGCCCCATCGACGAACAAATTGGATGACCAGTCACATAACCACTGACCCGTAATTGATACGAACTATATATTTTATTCCTGATAATTTGAGACCATGCTTCACAAGTGTGCAGAAGCTTATATACAAAATGTACACCACATTTTGAGGGCTCAACTGGGAATAGATTTCTAAAGACTTGACCTTTTAACTTAAGAACTCAGCAGCCATCTACATTGGAGACTCCAGGAGAACCTAGCAGCCAGCAACAAGTTCAGAGACAGCCCTCTTCAGCAGAAAAGAATGCCCACACCATTGTCAGGACAGCAGCCAAGACCTTGTTCAGAAATAGCAGCCAGAGGACCAAATCAGAAGATAAAAGTGACCCGGATTACAGTTTAACCTCAAGGAAGAGAAGATAACTCAGAGGACAACCGAAACCCCTCCTGATCCAAGACCTAGAAGAAGACCTTCCTGAGGAATACTAGACCCAAATATATAGGAAGAACTCAGACAGGAGTGACTACATTTCTACAGTTATCAACCAAGCCACCCCCCTAGACCGAGTATACTTTGAAACATCTGAAGGAGAGGAGGACTACCACCCATATAACTCCAGAGATGAGTTCAATCTATATATTTATACAGACAGCTACACAGACTTCCAACAAGGTGAACAGGACCTCACTACTTCACAACAGCAAGGGGCAGATGAGTTCAACACCAGTTATATTAGCCCTCTAGTACCTTCAATCACCTGAGCCTCTGCACCTTAGTTACTTACTCTATGACACTATCCTCAAGAAGCAAGGAACACCAACTCTCCCAGTGCTCTAGTATTTAATAATCATCAGCAGTCTACCAGAGAACCCCCACCCCCATTGAGAATCCCTACCCCAGTATTGATCAGAAGAGTTAGATTTCCTACATCACCAAGACACTACTCTCTGCCTATACCCTCTGTACATCAAGCACCTTCACCACCATCATGAGGACCATCAAGGAATGCTACCCCTGAACCAGGATCAGACAGTGAGAACAGCAAAGACAAGACAGACATGAGTTACTTACAGACATTCCACAGTACAGATAATGAAGATATCGAAGAGTTTATTAGAGAAATTGAAGTATAAGCAGCAGCCAAGCAATGGGATAAAGAAAGAAAACTCAGCATTATTGAGTCACTTTTGAGAGGCCCAGCCCTTCAAAGATACAATCAAGCTAGGCATAATAGAGGAGAAATCCATAGGGCTGAATAAGAAGCTCACCTTATAGCAAATAGACATCATGCACAGAGATACACCATCCACAGAGGCTGGCTCCATGCCCAGTTCAATGGTCTTGAATGCCAATAAGAAGCACAAGAAGCACTGACCTACATGACCCAAGCTGTCAATGAAACCCCGAAGAGTTTCTACCATCAGATCCAAGCACAGATGATCAAGGCAAACTTATAGCCTGCTGTCCAACTTGCACTGGCTTCAACTATCTTCCTCAATGGCCTATACCCAGAACTCAGAAGGCAAGTCATTAGGATGGGATATTGGAGTATTGAACAGCAAGTTGCTGGAGCACAAGAATATTGGGAAGCAGACTACAGACCAGCCCAGCAAGTACAAGTTCACCACGAACCTGCTAGAGCTGAGGTCCCAAGATCTCAAGGAACTACAGCAGAATAATAGAATGCATTCCTCAGGGCTCGGTTGGCCAACTACGAGAACAGACCCCCACCTTCAGCTTCAGCCCAATTCAGTCAACAGCCACAGCAACAGCAGCAGCCACCAAGGATATAAGATGACCCAATGACCATGGTCACCAAACAGATGAAGGACTTAGCCATTGCAGTAGCACAGTTGAAGAATCAAGGAGGAAGACAACAAGATTACTGTCATGACAACAGATCAGACTACTGACAACAGGACAATAGGAGTTCTTCTCAGGCACCCTCAGCTGCAACTATAGGCTCAGCTACAGCAGGTCCCCATGTCCCTACCTATTTCTACTGTAGAAATCAAGGCCACATCCAAAGGCACTGCCCAAGGAAGCAAGCTACTCAGTTCAATGACAGAAATGTCAACCTTATTCAGATGGATGAAGAGATCTGCCAAATGGAAGAAAAAACAGCCTGGCTTCGAGACCAAGGAGACACCCCCTCATATTATGAAGCCTACCCCTCTAAGGTAACTTGGGAAACAGCACCTGCACAGACCAGAGGACGAGGAAGACCCCCAAAGACCCCACCACCATTGCCGGTAATGGTGTCAACATGCAAGCACTCAAGACATAGCCATTTCTTCTTGAATACCCTACAAGAGAAGGGCAAGAGAGTTAGAAGAGACACCTCCAAAGCAGAAGCAGGACCATCCAGGACAACACCAAGCACTACACTGCCTGACCTTGAGAAAGATGAAAATATGGGTATAGAATCCTCAGCCGATGAGTTGCCCATCAGGAATGAGAAACCCCACCCAGGAACTAGATACAGAAGGAGCAGCAAGCCCCATGAAGCAGCCTCTCTTTGGGAACAAATCTGCACTCAAGATGCAGGCCTTACAGTCAAGCAAGTCCTCAAGAATGTGCCAGAAGTTAGGCAAAAATTCCTGAAGGAAGCCAAGGAGAATACCAAAAGACTTTCTGTCCAAGGACCTCACACACAAGAGCCCAGCACTATTTATGTGGTACATGAAAACTGATGTCAAGAACATCAATCTACAAGGCTTGCAAATGGAAAAGTACATGGCGAAAATCCCCGAATTCTTATTGACACTGGAGCAGTAGTCTGTATCATCACCCAGAGAATACTGGAAAGAATCGGTTGGAGAATTGATGAAGGAACCAAGGCAAGAGTAATCATGGCAGATGGATCAGCATCTACCCCCCTAGGACTTGTGTGAGATATCCCCATTTAAGTAGAGAAAGCCTGTCTCAATGTTCCTCAAGCAGTTGTGACCCCTGCAATCTCCTATGACCTGATCTTGGGAACAGATTGGATGCACCAAGTTGGAGCCAATGTGAACATCAGAAGACAACTCCTAGTCTTTACCATTCATGGGCAGAAGCATAAGGTACTCATTGAGTCAAGAGGATCATCAAGGAAAGCAAGCCAAGCCTCTGAGACAGAAGGGCAAGGACATGGCGAGATACTCACCACTACTGAGGATGAGGATGAAAGTGAAGCAAATTTCCTGCAAGAATTGGGAAGTGACTTTGATGCCCCTAGAGATCAAGATAGTGGACCAGAAGAACCCTTTGTTGGAGTCATTAATATTGAAGGTTTACAGTCAAGGATTGATAGAGACAACAATGAAAGAGCAGTATGTGAGTTTGCAGGACCATCCATACAGCCACCACCTCTATTGGTAGAGAATCGAATCATGTGAGTCTTCCACCTAGACAAGTGTGAGCATTTCAACTGCTTCTACTCACTGAGAGATGATTGCATCAACTGCTGAATCCTGGACATCAAGAAGGTTCCAATGCCAGCAATCAAAGATAGAGATTAATTGAGATGAGCACCAGTCCCCATCCGAGCAATGCCAAAGACCTTCAAGAAGATATACCAAGAGCAACAAAAGGTTCTTTCCCGACAACCTGTCAAAACTCTCGCAATTGAAAAAGACAGCAGCAGTTCCTACACCATTACTCAAGCCCTTTAGATTACCCTGCCCACCTATGACAAGTATCAAAAAAGATACCCCACCAGCAAGGAAGTCAAGGAGCAAAATGAAGGCTTTGTTAAGAAAGGACACTGTGATTGTGGAAAGACCTTCACCTGTTACTGGTATGAACATCAAAGTATTCATCTTAGTGAGGATGTTCACAAAAGCTGAGTCAAGAGAAAGGACCCCACCCTGCAAGAACCCCGAATCTGCCGGGCCTGCTGAAAGTGCAAAGAGATCAACCATGAAGGAAACTGCAAAGCAAAGAACAAAACCACCATCTGGGACCTACTATTGGAAATTCTGGCCATCATCTGTTGGTATTGCTGCCCATATGAAGGAAATCAAAGAGTTAATCTTGCCTTCACCCTCATGGAAGCCCTGGACCCACTTGGAAGGACAGGATTCAATTATACAAGGAACCCAAAGACAGGAGCACACTGGCCATTCTTCAAGCCAGAACAAATGGAGTTTCCACCTGCAATTGTAGCTGCTAGAGTACCCTTCCTCAAGACTCAGCCAGTCATTCAAGTCAAGCTACTCTCACCATGGACTCAGCCCCCTCTTGCACAAATAGAAGGATCAGTAGGATATGACCTCTGTCTCCCCTATCAAACAGTAATCTGACCCAGGAGTACCAGGACCTTTGACCTACAAATTACACTTGCTATACCACTGGGACTCTATAGTTAACTGGCATCGAGATCATCTTTGGCAGCTGAAGGAATCACTGTGGAAGGAGGAGTCATTGATCAGGACTACCGAGGCCCCCTCAAGGTCATCATCTGCAACAATGAAAGGACCCACTGACACTTCAGCCCCTTGACAGCTATCTGTCAGATACTCTTCATCAAGACTTCACAACCCACCATCCAAGAATCAAAGCAACTAGACAGCACTAAGAGAGGACAAGGAGACTTTGGAAGCACCAATAGAGACCACCAGGAACCACTCATTGAGGTTCATGTAGCAAGGGTAGCTCAGTTCAGACAAATGAGACCCTATATCTGCTGTCCCATCTGAGCAAGAGAAGATATCACTCTGCAACCTTACTAGCAAAGAGGCCTTGATGTACACCTCCCAGTAGAAGCTGACAACTTGATATTTGCACCATCAATGGAGCTCCAAGAAAAATGTCACCTACTTCTGGCAGAAGAATAAATTTATGACCATATGTCACCAATTCACATCCCTATCTGGAACATGGGCTTCAAAGTGATCACCATTCCCAAAGGAACAATACTGGGATATTTCGAATCACTGATAGACACCTATGAGGAGGAAGTCTTTGAATTTTTGGGAAATGGCAAGCCCTCTCTGGTGAGACTAACAGTACCAGGGAGGAAGACTCAGCAATCAAAGCCATTGACATTGAGACAACTCTAACAAAGGATCAGCAACAATAGATACAGGAGTTGATAGAAGAATACAAGGATATATTTACCACCACATATAATAACTTCCCACCATATCAATACAGAGAGCATCCTATACATACTGGAAATGCGAAACCTATCTGACAGTGCTCCTACTGAATACCACACCATCTGATCGAGTTTGAACAACAACATATAGAAGAAATGCTACAAAATGGAGTTATCAGACCCTCATCAAGCCCCTGGGCTTCACCAGCAATCATCATGCCAAAGAAAGGAGAATGGAGATTAGTTGTGGATTTTAGGAAACTCAACAAAGTCACTACAGAAGATGCCTACCCACTGCCAAGAATAGATGACCTCCTCAATACCCTTGGAAAATCCAAGTACATGACCACTACAGATCAGTTCCAAGGATTTCAAGTAATACCCATAGCCAAGGAAGACATCTGCAAAACAGTCTTCATCACCAGATAAGGACAGTATGAATATCTCCAGATACAATTTGGACTCTGCAATGCACCAGCTTCATTCCAAAGAATGATGAACCATGTCTATCAGGACCTCATTGGTAGAAATGTGCTAGTCTATATAGATGATGTAATCATCTACTCTGAAACATTTGAGCAATACTTGCAAGACCTCCATGAAGTATTTGATACCATCCGAAGCTCAGGACTCAGACTCAATGCCAAGAAATTCTTCTTTGGGAAATACCAAGTCAAATACCTGGGGTATGTTATCTCAGCTCAAGTACACATGCTGACCCGCGTAAGGTGGAGAAAGTCAAGAACTACCTGGTTCCTACCTCAGCAAAGGAGACTCTATCCTTTCTCATGTTGGCATTCTATTATTGGAGATTCATTCCAAGATTTTCAGACAAGGCAGCACCACTCCAAGACATCTCCAAGAAGGACCAACAATTTTACTGGAAGGAAGATCAGCAGAAGTCATTTGATCTACTCAAGAAAGCCCTCACTGAAGCCTCTGTCCTAGTGCAGCCAAATTTTGACAAATCATTCATTCTGGCAACTGATGCCCCTGCCCTTGGACTTGGATATATTCTATCTCAAAAAGATGACCAGAAGAAGGAACATATCATTGAGTATGATAGTAAAGCCACAAACAAGACTTAGGTAAATTATGGCACCACCAAACTGGAATGCCTTATAGTAGTATGGGCAGTAGACCACTTCAGACACTACCCCTTGGGAAAGAGATTTGCCCTCATCACAGACCATTAAGCCCTCCAATGGTTGTTCAAGAAACCAGAGCCCTCAGGAATCTTTGCCAGATAGATCATGTCTCTGCAAGAATACCAGTTCACCATTGTCTACAAGAAGGGTATCAAGAATTCAAATGTAGACACCTTGGCAAGAATCACATGAACTCAAGAAGGGAAGGAGCCCCCATGAGAGAAAGCTACTTCCTGCTCACCCAAATGAATTAAGAATTGTGCCTCACCCTCATCTGGAGCCTGCATCATAGGAGCTTCAAGAAAGGAATTCAGCTAGCCCATAAGCTATTTATCCAGAGAAACTTAAAGAAATTTCAAGAAGGCGATGGCAAACTTTGAAGAGTAGAAGGAGACCAATACACCCAAGTTCCAAGAGAAGACAAGACACCAAAGATACTTATAACCAACTATGTCCAGAATGCATACCGAGGAATTGGAGCTACCATTGCCAGAATCAAGAAAAGATACTGGTGGCCCAAAATGAGGAAGCAGATTTCTACACACATACAACAATGTGATACTTGCCAGAGATACTGACAAAAGCCAACCAATAAAGCACCATTAATACCAATCCCAACCTCTGCCAGAGCTTTCCAGAGACTTGGAATTGATATCATTAGACTCTTACCAGTAACTTGCTGAGAAAGATGCTATATCCTCACTATTGAAGACCACCTGATGAAATGGCCTGAAGTCTTTGCCATTGAACCTGCTGATGCTCAGACAATCATTGGAATCCTGTATGATGAAATTTTCAGCAGCCATGGTGTCCCTCAAGAAATCATCACAGACCAAGGCCACGAATTTGTCAACAAAGCAATGAAAATCTTTACAAGTAACTTCAAGATCAAGCTGTGGCAAACAACAGCTTACCACCTACAGGCAAATGGACTCACTGAGCGAATGAACCAGACCATCAAGTGAGGTCTCAGCAGGACTCAAGATCAATTAAACTGGGATATCTACCTCCCAGCAATCCTGTTCAGTATCTTTACCTCAAAGGCCACTGCTACTCAACAGACCCCCTTCTATCTGGTGTACGGTTGAGAAGTACAAGATTCTGCTGAACCAGTTCAACCAAATTTGATGAAATGAGTCACCGAGGAGAACACAAAGTACACTAGCAAGCATGAGGATTTATAACATAAGTACAAGAACAGCAAAAGAAGTACTATGACCTCAAAGCTGCCTTGGAGCCCCTGCTCATTGGACAACAAGTCTTGATTTACTGAACCATCATAGAAGGAAACTGGAGTGCCAAGCTTGAACCAAAATAGGAAGGACCCTATCTCATACACCAAGTATTTGCAAATCACACCTACCAACTCAAGACCCTGGATGGAGTCATTCTCAAGACCAAGATACACCACAACTGCATCAGGCTCTACTATCTGAGAGAAACAAAACACATTGACGAATCCCTGTATTGACTTCCTTGAATTGTTGATGACATATAGTAATAACCAGTGCCTTAAGCATCAGAAGTTTACTTTGGGACCCCAGAACCAGCAGAACATCTAGTGAACCAAAGCACACCAAAATGAAGCTACTAGCTGGATTCGAACCCCTCCCGGATAGTTAGTCCAGTAATAGGCCCTCTGTCCTATACGAGGATGGCCAGTCCCCACCAATACACCAAAAACCTGCTCTTTGAAGAAATCAAGATACCACTATCTCTGTATAACTCACCGCTGAGGACAGCTCTAATTTTGCAAGGGGTAGATGTGACATTGCCTTTGAATCTGGTGACATCAGAACCTGAAGACTGCTATTACTTTGCAAGCCACTAATTGCAAGTTGTGGCTCACCTGTGACTCATCTTGACCATAAGATGATCTTCATCAGAAACTCATAATGACTCATAATGACTTCAGTGGTATACTACTAATAATCAGGTGACCCTACCCTGGACCAAAGAAGAAGACCTTCAAGAATATAAAAAGGAGCATCAAGAAGAGGTACAACAGCATTTACAACCAAGAAGACTTACTATAAATAAAATACCTGCCATCACTCACCAAATAGCAAGATCAAGGAGCCACCCTGGGCCATCAGTTCAAGAACAGATGTTCAATAACATCAGAAGGGCCATGAGACTACACACTAGAAGAATCCCTAGTCTGAATCTCTATACAAGAGACCCCTATCACTATACTCTGAACTGCCGTGAAATGGAAACAAGAATCTCAATGGTCACTCAATGCCTTCTTATTTGGCAAGAGTATGAGATGGGACACCACCTCCACCAAGAATTCCTAGAGGCCAGCTATGAAGAAATTGCAGGTGCCACATGCATGGATAGGCATGAGCAGCAATTGGCCAGAAGAGTCTATCAAATCTTCAGACATGCTCCTTGGGCCATTCCAAATCTACAGTATGTCAAAACCTCAGATATTTCAGAGCTGTCAAGCTGCCAGGTGGATCAATTAGAAGAGATGGGAGCAGAAGAGCATCTCTCTCTGGTAACTTTCATGTTACACAATTTCCCACTCACACTTTCAACACAATTTTCATCATTTATTGGAGAAAACTCATAAGGTGATGGTGACCAAGCAGGGTACTGACAAGTGTACTGGTGTGGGAGATGGGCCAGCCTTCAAGTGGCAGTATGGCAAGGGAGGGATAGGCATGGGACCAGGGTTCTTTGGACCGACGATGGGTGGAGAGGGAGGAGGAGGGCAGGAGTCGAGCAGGAGAGCTGGGAGTGGAGGAGCAGTGAGCTTCACAGTGGCAGTCAAGAAGGGTGGAGGAGCTGAGGGGACTGGGGGTTGGAAAACTGTGGGGAAGAAGAAGGGGAAGTCTGGAAGTACTGGAGGAGCGCTCTCTGGAGGGGGGAAGATGGGGGCTGGGGGGGGTGTGACTGGTGTGGAGGATGGGACTACTGATGATAGAGTGATGGCCAATCTGGAAAAAAATCCAGATGTGACTGCTGATGGTGGCAGGGGGGTTTGGGGCCGGTGTATGGGGATGATCTGGCAGATGGTGTAACAGGCCTGGTGGTGGTACCATTGCTCAAGAAGTCGATCTCTGAATTTGCAGTCATGGTGAGCTTCTGGGGCCTGGCAGTGATGGTGAAGATGGGTTCTGGGATTACTGGGGAAGCAACTGGAGGATGTGGTGTCAGTGAAGTTCCTGAAGGGGCTGGAGGGAGTCAAAATTGGATTTGTGGAGAAGAAGCACTTGGTGGAGGCTATGTCGAAGGGGATCACTATTGGTGAGGTGGTGGTTCCAATGTCGAGGTGTCTGCCCTGGGATCCCAGGGTGGTTCACCTGGTGGTTAAGGGAGTCCCAACAGTGTCAGTGGAGGAGATGAGGGGCAGGGTCAGTGAGGTGATGAGGGAGTATGGGGAGGTTGTGGATATTGGATTTCAGATGTGAGAAGGAACAACATTCAGGATGGGAGATGTAGAGGTGAGATTAAGGGTGGCTGGGAAGGATGTGACAGGGAAGGCAAGTGACTGGCCAAGAGCACTGAAGTGGAACCCAGTAGAGTGCAAGGTGCCAAGAGTGAGGGAGACTGAGGAGGAGGAAGAGGATCTGCTGATAGCTCTGTGGGAGATGGAAGGGGCTGTGGAGCAGAGGGCAAAGGCCTGAGAGGCCTTTGAGGAGGCAACTGTGGTGGAGGAAATTGATGGCAGGAAGGTGTGAGTGGATAAGAAGGCCTGGGAGAGGGAGCTGGGAAGGAAGTTGCAGAAGAAATTATTAACGAGTCTTGAGGGAGAGTCGGGTGCTGGAATGGTGCCACTGCCAGGATATACTGGAGGACTTGAGGACTCACAACATGCCCCCAGGCAGAAAAGAGTGATTGGCAAGGATGAACTGGAGTTCTTTGTGGACCTGGATGAGAAGGAGGAAGTGGGGGCTGGAATGGGAGAGAACATGAGCAGCGTCTTGGAGCTAGAGTGTAAGAGGGGAGATGTGGTGATGAGGGGGATGCAGCATATGAGTTTTGGGGTTCTGGATGCAGCGCAAGGAGGACTGGTGGTTGGATTGAAGGAGGAGTTCCCCGGTACTGTTGGGGATGGTGATGCTGAGGGAGGGGGTGGACCCAGGGGGGGGCGAGAGGCCCATGATCCCAGGTGCTGGTCATATTGGGGGGGCAGGATGGCTGCTAGCCACTCTCAATGATCTGGCAGCTGATGAGCTTGCAGAGGTGGACTTCCGCATCTTGGGGGGGGTGGAGTGGCAGAGTATCTTGAAGGGTGAGGGGGTGGTGGAAAAACCACTAACAGAGGTGATAGTGATTCTACTGGTAGAGGAAGGTTATGAGGTAGATGCAAAGAGGGAGGCAGAGCTGAGGGAAGAAGCTGGGTGCATGGTGGAGGATTGTTGGGTGGTGAAGGATGGTGCTGTGTTGTGGAGGGCAGTCTGTGAAGACTACAGGGTGGAAGTGGAGGAGAAAGATGATGAGGATGCTAAGGAGGTTGCTGTGGCATTGGTGAGGAGAGAGACTGAGGAGGACAAGGTGGAGGCTGAGTGCCTCTTGGATCTGTCTTGGATGGACATTGAGTTGGAGGTTTGAAGAAGATGAGACTGCAACACTATCAATGAATATTTTCCTATGAACAGTACAACCAACATTATTTCTCTGAATGTCAATAGGCTGCAGGGGGTGGGGCATCAACAAAACATTTTTGAATGGCTACGTGGCTTGGAGGTGGATCTGTTTCTGCTATAGGACATGAGATGTGAAGGAGAGGAGGACAGGGCGAATTGGACTAGAGAATGGGGAGGAGTAGTGAAATGGCATGGAAGTGTCAGAATTCTGGTGTGCAAGGGCAAAGGGGAGCTAGTGGACATTGGGGGATGGGGGAATCATCTGGTCTGGGGAACTTGGAGGAGGCTGGGGTGGGGCCCAATTGTGGTTGGATCTTGTTACTGTCCAGCTGTCCAGGGTGAACGAGTGGATTGGTTGGAAGGGCTATTAGAGGAGGAATCGCTCATGGAAGCTGGAGTGAATATTCTGGGAGGGGATTTCAATATGGTACAGGATGCTGTACTGGATCACTCAGATGGGGGTACTGGAGTTGTAGGGCACAGTGGCAGGCTGGGCAGGTGGGAGAAGATTGAGAGGTTGAGTGCTCTAAGTGATATAGAGAGGGCCAAGTGGGGTGAGGGGAAGGTCTTTACCTATTGGGTGGATGGACTGGGAACAAGGATCGACTGGGTGCTCTCAGCTGACTGCTGGGGAGTGGATGTCTGGTGGGAACTTGGGGTGATCTGGTGCCCCTGGTCGGATCATTGAGGGGTTATAGGGCAGGGGAACTTTGGGGGTAGTGGGGAGGGGCCTGGACATTGGCAGCTTAATTATACCCTGCTGGAAGATGGGGACCTGTGGGAGAGATGGGAAGGGGAGGTGGTGTCTAGCATATTAAGATGGAGGGAGGAGGGGGTCCTGGTGGGGCCCCAGTAGGTAAAGCTAAAAGAAGCAGCAAGAATGTATTGGAGTGAGGCTGGTAGGCAGGGAGGAAGACTTCGGTGGAGGAAGAAGAGGTGGGCATCCCATCGAATGGAGCAGTGTCTTTGGCAGTGGTCAGAACTGAAGGAACATAGGGGTGGGGAGGACGAGGAGAATTGGCAGAAGGTGAGAGTGAGGCTGGAGATTCAGAAGTTGAAGGAGGCCTGGAGGATGGAGGAAGAGAGTTGGGTGCAGGGCATGGTGGCAAGACTTAGATGGCAGGGGCTGGAGGAGGGAGAGAGGCCGTCCAAGTACCTCTCTAGGCTGTTGAGGGCTAGAAGAGTGAAGCAGAGGTGGGAGGGAATCATTGGAGGGGATGGAATGTTGGTGACTGGGGTCCAGGGGATCCTAGGGGAGCTGAAGAGTCGTTGAGGAACACTGTGGAGTGAGGAGGAGGGTGGAGCTGATGGTGAGGCCATAGTGGACTACTTGGAGGATTGGTGCCCCCCAGAGGTAGAGGGGCTGGTGGACCTGATGAGACTGGTGAGAGAGGAGGAAATTCAGCAGGTCCTGGCAGCTACTAAGTCGGGGACTGCCCCTGAAGAGAATGGGCTGCCTTGGGACTTCTGGAAGAGGAAGGTGAGGGTGGAGGAGGTGCATCAGGAGATGAGAGATATGTGTGATGAGGTGATCGAGTCTGGGCATTGGCTGGGGAGCCAGAGGCTGGGGTTGGTGGTGCTTCTGTATAAAGATAAGGGGCAGAGGGAGGACTGGAAGAATTGGTGGCCAATAATGCTCCTGAATATGGACAGGAAGCTGGTCACGAAGATATTGGTGGCAAGGCTGTAGGTAGTTGCACAGCAGATACTAGGGGAGGAGCAGCAGGGCTTTGTAGGGGGCCGGCTGATTAGAGATGGGACAGCATGGGTGCACAGCATTATTGAGGTGGCAAGGGCCACAGGGGTGGATGGCAGGTTGGTCTTCTTGGACCAGGAGAAGGCCTATGATAGGGTGTGGCAAGTCTGCCTGAGGAAGGTGATGGAGAGGATTGGGATACCAGAGGAGCTGGGGGATGCAATTGTCTACCTTCTGGAGGAGAGTCAGGCAGCAATCATGATGAATAGACACAGGGGAACTGCCTTTCTCCTGGGGAGGGGGGTTCCCCCCTGTCACCTATTTTGTATGCTCTGTCCCTGGAGCCATTGCTGGACAGAGTCTGGAGGAGGGTTGAAGGGCTGATGGTCCTGGGTATGAACTGGAAAGTGGGGGCATTTGCAGATGATATGGTGGTGGGCCTGGGCTCAGTGACAGATGTAACGGAACTTAAGGAGGCAGTGGGATAGTATAAACAATACTCAGGGCAGAAGTTAAACTGGCACAAGTGTGAGACAATGGTCTTGAGAAATGGGCTGGTGGGAGGGGACATTATTGGAACAATTGTCCCCCCTGGGGAGGCTGTGCAGTACCTGGGGATCTTCCTCTCAGTGTATGGGTCGGTCCTGCCAAAGGCCTGGTGGGAGGCTAAGGTGGGGGTGTAGAGTGATGTACTTAGGAGCTGGGGAGGGCAACACATCTCTCTGGCTGGTAGGGTGACCATTCTGAATATATACTGGTTGTTGAAGCTGTAGTATGTGGCTTACTATTTGGACTTCTTGGTATGGGTGGTCAAGAGACTGCTGAAACTGGTGAGGGATTGGATCTGGGCTGGCTGCCAGTGTCAGATCAAGTGGGATGTCCTAGCAAGGTCAGTGGAAAGGGGGGGCCTGGGTCTGGTGGACTTCCCGAAGTGATTGCATTGCTTGCGGACTTGGTGGTTGAAGAGAGCAGTGATGCTGAAAGGGGGAGGGTGGGTCCCACTAATGCAGAAGGTGTGGGAGGCAAGATTTGCCCCCTGGGGGTCTGCTGGAGACCTCTCAACACTGGTGGAAGGGAGAGGCAGCCAAAGACTCTGGTATAGGGGATTTTGGTAGAGAGTGGCTGAGGGGGCACACAGAATCGGTGTGAGATGGGAAAGTCGTGCTGCAGCAGAGCAGCAGGGGGGAAGAGGGTGGCAGTGGCATAGATTGCTGCTGGGAGGTGTACCGGCGATAGACTTTGACTTAGGGGATGGGGTAGAGAGTCAGGGTGGTCTGGGGCAGAACCTGTGGCCAGAGGGGTGGCAGTGAGCTGGGATCGGTGAGGAGTGGGACTGGAGAGGGCTGTGGACCTGGGGCATGGAGGTGAAGAAGTGGCTACCACCCAAGTACTGGGTGGTGTGGTAGAGGGTACTTAGGCGAAATGTGATGTTGAACTTCAGGTCAGGGCATCTGGTCCCAGGGGGGATCTTCGAGTGTGAGGAGTGTCATGGAGTAGGGCAGGAGGGGGGGGTGGTGCAGACCCCAGGACACTGGCTTGGAGAGTGCAAGGTACTGGATGAGATTTGGAGGGGAGTGGAAGATAGATTGAGGGGGTGCTATAGGAGTCGTGGTGGGGGACGATGGGGGATATTGAAGAAGAGGTTGCTGGGAGGAGTGGGGATTGAATGGCTCATGCTGGGGTGGGCTTTGGCAGTGTGGGTAGGGTTGGCAGGGCACTGGCGGGCAGTATTTGAGGAGGGTGAGAGAATGTTGAAGGAGGAAAAGTTGGCGAGGTGGGAGGGCCTCCTGGTAGACATTTTGTCAGGGTGGCAGAAGGGGTGGGGCCCACAGAGGGGTCAATGCTGGAAGTTGGTGGAGGTGATATGTGAAAGGAGTGAGGGAAGAGTATGAGTGGAGGGTGGGGAGGTTGGGTTTGCAAGAGTGGGTGTAGGGGGTCGGGTGGTGGTGGGAGTGAGATAGAGTAGAGCTAGGTAGTGGCTACTGATGTGGTATGAGGACATCCTCAATGTGTTAGATAGTTAATAAATGGGGCTGTGG